>JAKJMR010015919.1:136444-162522 GCA_024449315.1 Daboia siamensis
TCTGGGCTGGGGCGCTGCAGGATCGGGCCGGGCGCCTCGGCTCGCCCGTAGCAGCGCCCGAAAGAGCAGAGAAGCGGCTCTGCTCCCGCGGGCGCGTCTGGGCTGGGGCGCTGCAGGATCGGGCCGGGCGCCTCGGCTCGCCCTCCGCAGCGCCCGAAAGAGGAGAGAAGCGGCTCTTCTCCCACCAGCGCGTCTGAGTAGACCCCAGCGCTCTGTGGTGAGTGGAAAGGGGTGGCACAGCAGGGTAAGGGGAGACCTGCCAGGCAGGGAAGAGGCAGGCCTGGGGAATCCAGAGACTGTCCGCCCCCACCCGCACAGCAAGTATATAGAAAAAGGTCCCACTCACCTTTCCACTCCTGTTTCTTCCTCCGTTGACTCCACGTGCAGTCCAAAGAAGCAAAGAAGTTTAGGCAGTCCCACAAACCAAAGAAGTTCATTCAATCAATTCGAACTTTGAGAGTTGTTTTTTTTTTTGTGAGCAGTTTGAATGAATCGATTGAATTTTTTTAGTCCCACTTTTTTTTTGGAACTGGGAGGAGGCTGCCTGGGCTCTGGCCAATGAGCTGTCGAGGGGCTAATGAGCTGCAAATGTTGCTGGGCTCCACCAGCCCACGTGCACTTGCCTCCTACTGAGCGGTGCTCAGCCGGGCCGGAGCCAAGGTGGTGGGGGCCGGACCTTTGTAATTTCTGGGAGAGTTATGCGGGCCGGATTCAATCATATGGCGGGCCGTTTGTGGCCCGCGGGCCTTGTGTTTGACATGTCTGGCTTAAAGAATGGATAATGCTTAGAGATAAAAGACTATTGTACCTAGAGGGGCATGACCCATAAATTGGTTGGCATGCCTTTCTGTGGTATGGAAAGAATAAAGTACATAGATACTTTCAAAACCATTTTATAAGGAATGCACTTCTTTCAGAATGGGAAAAAATAAAAGAAAAAATGTATATTAAAATACCTGAATGGCTTTCAACAATGGAAGCCTTTGCTTACCCAAATTTAATAATAATAATAATAATAATAATAATAATAATAATAATAATAATAAGTTGGAAGGGACCTTGGAGGTCATCTAGTCCAACCCCCTGCTCAGGCAGGAAACCCTATACCATTTCAGGCAAATGGCTGTCCAGTCTCCTCTTAAAAACTTCCAGTGTTGGAGCATTCACCACTTCTGGAGGCAGGTTGTTCCACTGGTTAATTGTTCTAACTGTCAGGAAGTTTCTCCTTAGTTCTAGGTTGCTTCTCTCCTTGACTACCTATACTATACCTGTGCATTTGATTTTTCCTGCCTAAATGTAGAACCTTACTTTTTTCACCACTGAATTTCATTTTGTTAGATAGCACCCAGTGTTCGAGTCTGTCCAGATCCTCCTGTATTTTAACCCTATCTTCTGGAGTATTGGCTATTCCTGCCAGCTTGGTGTTGTCTGCAAATTTGATGAGTTCACCATCTATCCCCTCGTCCAAATCGTTGATGAAGATGTTGAAGAGCACTGGGCACAGAACAGAGCCCTGGGGCACCCCACTACACACTTCCTTCCATGTAGATGCACTTCCATTGAGGACCACATGCTTAGTACGGCCTGTCAGCCAGCTACAAATCCATCTGGTGGTGATGCTATCTAACCCACATTTTTCTATCTTATCAAGTAGTAGGTTGTGATCTACTTTATCAAATGCCTTACTGAAGTCCAAGTAAATTATATCTACAGCATTCCTCCGGTCCACTAATTTTGTCACTTGGTCAAAGAATGCAGTAAGATTTGTCTGGCATGATCTGTTTTTGACAAACCCATGTTGGCTTTTAGTGATGACTTTGTTTGCATCAAGGTGTTCGCTGATTTGTTGTTTGATTATCTTTTCCAGAATCTTCCCAGGTATTGAGGTCAGGCTGATAGGTCTGTAATTTCCTGGATCTATTTTTTCCCCTTTTTTGAAGATGGGAACTACATCAGCTCTCTTCCAGTCCTCTGGTAGTTCCCCAGTGCTCCAGGATCTTTGAAAAATATAGTTCAGTGGTTCTGAGATCACGTCTGCCAGTTCCTTGAGAACTTTGGAGTGTAATCTATCTGGTCCTGGTGATTTGAACTCGTCTAGGCTGGACAGGTGCTCAATTACCATTTTCTTGCCTATCTTAACTTGCTGTTTTTTATGGCACTGGTTTTGGTAGGTTGGACTGTTTTTTTCCCTTTGTGTAAAGACAGATGCAAAAAAATGAGTTAGTTAGTTCGTTTTGAGCCTTAGCTTTCCTCACTTCATCTTTGCAGGCATGGGTTATTTGCTGATATTCTGCCTTAGTTATGTGCCCCTCTTTCCAATTCTTTTACCTGTCCTTTTTATCTTTCAATTTATCAGAGAGTTCTTTATGCACCATAAAGAGGAAATGTACTAAAATAATAGTGAAACAAAAGTATTCTCGTCCTTAGAACAGATGCTGATCAAGGAAGCCATAATCCTGTTAGCGTAACTACATGTATTCCCCGGTGACTGTCTTAAAGAGGAATGTACTAAAATCCTTGTTTAAGCAAACATAATCTTGTCCTTAAGGCAGATGATGATTGGGATAATTAGCGTATTTTCCGGCGTATAAGACGACTGGGCGTATAAGACGACCCCCTACATTTCCTGTTAAATTATAGGGTTTGGGCTATACTCGCCGTATAAGACTACCCCTCTTCCAACGCACACCAAATAAAAATTAAAAAACATCAGATTTGATTTTAATATGGTAATTTTAATTCAAATGCTTATGACATACAGGTACTTAGTAGGAAAACTTTCACTTATAAACATAAGGCTGTTTGTCATCAAGCATGTAAACATAAAACAGTGCAAGTGGATTAAACTTTTCCTAATTTACTCTAAAGCTTTCCCTGCACAGACCAAATGGGAGATCCGCTCCAGGTTTTCCAGCCAGCCCACCCAGTTCCTGAGTCAAATGTGTCCTTAGAGCTAAGCAGCTGCTCTGGCTGCTGCATTCCCCACCTGCCTTTCAAGTTGGGATAGACTGCAGCTGCTCTTCAACTTTAGAAGGAAAGACGCCCAGACCTCAGCCTGTAAAAAATCACAGACTGCAGCTTCTTCTCCAATTGGTCCCGCTTTCCCTGCGCAGACCAAATGGGAGATCCGCTCCAGGTTTTCCAGCCAGCCCTGTCCCTAAAGTTTCAGCACCAAGCGTATAAGATGACCCCTGACTTTTGAGAAGATTTTCATGGGTTAAAAAGTCGTCTCATACGCCAGAAAATACGGTATATCCTGTCTACACGTACTACAAGTAATTTTCTTCTGTAAACTGTCTTCGGATAAGAATGTGTAGAATATTAACCACATAAGTAACAATGTATAACAATGTATAACAATGTATAACTAGGAATTAGAGGTGTATAAAAATGTCTGTTTATGAGCCCTTCGGGGTTCAGACTTTTGCTTTGTTCAAGCCTTCTGAACCTGCGCATTAAACTTTTCTTTTCCTGAAGAGCTGGCGTCTCTTCTTTCTACAACAGTTCAGTGGCGACCCAGATGGGACTTCATTGCGAGGCAATGTTTTGCTGAGGGCAGCCCGACCCCTTGGACCCAACGAGAGGCCACTTCTGAAACATTCTCTAGGCACCACGGGGGAAAGCACCTCCGGGAGACAGCAGTGACACTTCTGCGGGGCTGACGGTGCTGACGGCTAGTCCAAGATCCCTTAAGGAAATGAAAAGAGGTCTGAACGCGAATCTTGGCCAGGACGGGGAGTGGACGAAGTGTGAAGACGTCTCAGGCGAGTATGTGTTAAAGGGGAAAGGTACCTATCTCACTTGAAGATAGAAGAGGGGGACTGATCACCCTCCTGAACTTGGGACTAGTCCGTGTGTTAGGTTGTGTATAAGTTAAAGTTGTAAAGTACCTATCTCACCTGAAGATAGAAGAGGGGGTCTGATCACTCTCCTGGACTTGGGACGGCGATTCCTAAAGTAGTCTGTGTTAGGTTGTGTATGTGTGGGAGGTTAAGCCATTGCAGTTCCTATTGGTGACCATTGGAACGTCCGGCACCGTAGGTCAGTGGCAGTGTTCTTAGAATGGAGGGGAGAAGCAGTGTTCCCAGCACACTGCTGGAATGTATGTTGAAAGGTTTTGATGATTACTTTAATCATATGCAGTATAAAGTCCCCTATCCTAGGGTGACGAAAGAGAGACTGAGGTTTCTATGTGAAAAGCAGTGGTCACATATGGGAGTTGGGTGGCCGCCAGAGGGTACATTCAAAAATAAGCTCATCAATGACCTTTGGGCCATGATAGCAGCAAATGAGGAGAAGTACCCCAATCAATATCAATATATAGATCAATGGTGGAATGCAGTAGATGAAAAGGCAGATGACTTATTGCAATGTCAGGCTGAAATGGTTCGCCTTTGTATTGCTAGATCTAAGGGAAAGAAGTTGGGCAAAACAAAAAAGACTGATATCAAGAAAGAGGTGCTATTTCAGGAAGAGGAAATGACTTTTAGACCCCCTCCTTATGTGATGCGTCTGCTCCCGCTGCCTCAACCTTTAGCGGCAGCAGCTGCTGCAGCACCAAGTGGAGCACAGCCAGCAGTCAGAAAGAAACAAAGGAGAAAGGAGCCCACAGCTCCTAAAGATGAGGAGGATCCTTCTGTGGCTGGGAGTGGTGAAATAGGAGAGGGAGCTGATGATGAAGAGGAGGAAGGATTAGCTGCTGGGGTAGATGTATCGGTAGGAGTAATGACAAGATCAGCTATAGCTAAAGCAGCGGCTGCTAAGTGTGGATTCTTAGCTCCTTTAAGGGAGACAGATCAGCAAGTTATAAATCAACAGGGTCAGGTGGAGTTCCACCCTATGTTTCAATATGTTCCGTTCACCACAATGAATCTCTTGAACTGGAAGCAGCATTATGGTCCTATGACCACTAAACCAACTGAGATAGCAGACCTGTTTCAGACTATCATGTAAATCCATAACCCCACATGGCAGGATGTACAGCAGTTGTTGAATACACTATTAACCCCGGAGGAAAAGGAGAAGTGGAGAGCCGTGGTTAGGAAATGTGTTATAGACAGGTACCCTAATGCGCAGAATATACAGGTAGAGATACAGACAAGGGCACCGGAACAGGATCCAGATTGGAATGTTAGGGATGCAGTGCAAAGGACATTGTTGCAGGAATATCAGAATTTAACAGTAGAGGCGCTTCGGAAGGCAGGAAAAACCCCTGTGAATATGTCTAAACCATCTTTGGTAACGCAGGGAGCAGATGAAAGCCCGGAGAGTTTTTTGCAACGGCTGATAGAGGCTCATATGCAGATAGATCCGAGACATGCAGACAATGTACGAATGTTGAATGAGAGATTTATAGCACAAAGTTATGGTGATATAAGGAAGAAGTTACAGAGGTTGGAAGGAGCTCTGGGAAAGAATACCAGTGAATTGTTGGAGGTAGCAAGAAAAGTGTATGTTAATAGGGATAAAGTAGAGAAGAAAGAGAGGGAAGCACGAATGCAGAGGAAAACGGAATTGCTGGCGGTAGCTTTACAAGGGAAAACACCGCTGAGGCCAAATCAATGTGCATATTGTAAGGAAGAAGGTCATTGGCAGAGGGAATGTCCAAAATGAGGGATGAGAGGACGAGGCTGGAGAGGAAGGACAGATTTTGGAAGAGGAAGGACAGATTTTGGAAGAGGAAGGTCTATAGTAATTTACGGACCGACTCATGTGGGAGGTCACACCCTTGACTTGGTTTTCTTATCTGGACGGTGGTTAGATGATCTTGGTGGGGGCTCTCCAATTGTTATGCCCCTGTCATGGACCGATCATCATCTCCTGCGGCTGGTCTTCCGTTTTGCCGCTCCCCGCCGTGGGTGTGCGGAGCCGATTAAATGGTTCCGTCCCAGGCGCTTAATGGACCCTGATAGGTTCCAGGCAGCGCTGGTATCCCCACCTGCCTCCGTTGCTCACAACTCGGTGGATGCCTTAGTGGAAGCCTGGGAAAGGGCAGCCACTGAGGCACTTGACCGAGTTGTACCCTTGCGGCCCCTGACCCGGTGCAGATCCCAGCGAGATGAAGCGTCGGAGACGGGGCCTAGAGAGCTGTTGGAGGGCCACCCGATCCGAATCCGACCGATTGCGCCTAAGAACCTTCATTAGGTCTTATCTCGCTGCAATAAGGGTTGCGAGGTCTAATCACTTTGCTACCCTTATCGCGTCCGCAGATAACCACCCAGCCGCCCTGTTTAGGGTGACCTGCTCCCTCCTTAATCAGGAGGTGAGGGAGGATCCCTTGCAGGGTCGTGCTGAGGAGTTTAGTCAACATCTGTCGGACAAAATCGCTCGGATTCGGACCGGTTTGGACTCTGACTGGGCAGAGTCTGACGAACAGGACACGAGTGATCTTGTCAATACTGTCTGGGATGAGTTTGATCCTGTGACTCCGAAGGAAGTGGACAGGATCATGGGGAGGCTGAGCTCCACCACATGTTTATTGGACCCGTGCCCTTCCTGGCTGGTTTATGCAGCTCGGGAGGGGACACGAGGCTGGTTCCAGGCGGTTATATCTGCCTCTTTGAGTGAGGGCAGTTTCCCTGCCGTCTTGAAGGAGGCGGTGGTGAGACCTCTCCTCAAGAAGCCTGCCTTGGACCCAGCTGTGTTGAATAACTTTCGTCCTGTCTCCAACCTTCGCTTTCTTGCGAAGGTTGTTGAGAGTGTGGTGGCGCATCAGCTCCCCCTGGTTCTGGATGAAGCGGATTATCTAGACCCGTACCAATCGGGTTTCAGGCCCGGGTACAGCACGGAGACGGCATTGGTCGCTCTGGTGAATGATCTCTGGAGGGCCCGGGACAGGGGATTTTCCTCTGTTCTAGTCCTATTAGACCTCTCAGCGGCTTTCGATACCATCGACCATGGTATCTTGCTGCGGCGTCTCAGGGGATTGGGAGTGGGAGGCACAGTTTTACAGTGGTTCTCCTCCTATCTCCTGGGACGCTCGCAGTCAGTGTTGGCAGGGGGGCAAAGGTCGACCTCGAGACCTCTCGCTTGTGGAGTTCCTCAGGGGTCGGTCCTTTCGCCTCTCCTGTTCAACATCTATATGAAGCCACTGGGTGAGATCATTCGTGGTTTTGGAGTTGGGTATCATCAGTATGCTGATGATACCCAACTTTTTCTTTCTACCCCAAACCACCCCAGTGATGCCCTCGACGTGATGTCCTGTTGCCTGGAGGCGGTTCGGGTCTGGATGGGGAGGAATAGGCTTCAACTCAACCCCGACAAGACTGAGTGGCTGTGCGTATCGGCATCTCGGGATAATCAGATTATTCCATCTCTTTCCATGGGGGGTGAATTATTACCCCCTGTAGATAGGGCTCGCAACTTGGGAGTCCTCCTAGATTCACAGCTTACCCTGGAAGATCATATAACTACTGTGACTAGGGGGGCCTTCGCTCAGGTTCGCCTGGTGCGCCAGTTGCGGCCCTATCTAGACCGGGATGCCTTGCGTACGGTCACTCATGCGCTCGTGACCTCTCGTTTAGACTACTGCAATGCTCTCTACATGGGGCTCCCCTTGAGGACCACTCGGAGGCTCCAACTGGTACAGAATGCAGCCGCGAGAGTCGTGTTGGGAGTTTCCCGATACTCCCATGTTACACCTCTGCTCCGTGAGCTGCATGGCATGGGTCCGGAGTACCTTAGGGATCACCTGCTGCCGGCATCGACTTCCCTTGGCCCTGTGCGTTCCCACAGAGAGGGCCTCCTCAGGGTGCCACCAGTCAGAGAGTGTCGTCTGGTGGCCCCCAGGGGGAGGTCCTTCTCTGTGGGCGCTCCGGATTTGTGGAATCAACTACCGGTTGAGCTCCGGACGGCTCCCGACCTTCGCTCCTTCCGACGTGATCTGAAGACCTACCTGTTTGAACAAGCCGGCCTGGCCTGATGGGTGATGGGTTGGGATTTTTAATATAGTTTTAATCCATTTTAAATTTATTGTTGTTAGTTTTGGGCATCTGTTTAATCCTTTTTAATCTTTGTATTCTTGTATTTTATTAATTGCCCTGTTCACCGCCCTGAGTCCTTCGGGAGAAGGGCGGTATATAAATATAAATAAATTAAATTAAATTAAATTATAGGAATGGCACAGACTGGATTTTCTTTAAGAGGAAGAAGGAATCGAGGAGGTAGAGGAAGAATGGAGAGTGAACGTGAGATAGAAGGGATTGGATTGGCAGGAACAAATTGGACGGATTGAGGGGGACCAGGCTTAGAGGAGGCCCCCCCTGAGCCTTTGGTAACTATGAATATAGGGGGTCATAAGACGATGTTTTTGGTAGATACGGGAGCAGGAAGGTCAGTCATAAATAGCCCAGTTTCAGCATCTGGACCGCACCAAATACAGGTTCAAGGAGTGTCAGGACAGATATTGGGACAGCAGGTCCTAAAACCAGTCACATGTATTTTTAATGGATCGCAAATTCAGCATGAGTTCTTATACATCCCTGAATGCCCAATACCCTTATTAGGCAGAGATTTGCTTAGCAAACTAGGTGCCACAATCTCTTTTGACGAAGGCCAGCAGAAACTTAAAATAAAACACCAGCCTGAAGCAATGTGGAGACTCATGGTAACTAGATCAGCTATTGAGCTAAATAATACAGAGAAATGGAGGGAATTTGAGGTTCCAGGTATATGGGCAGAGGATAACCCTCCTGGATTTGCAGCTCATCATCCTCCGATAATAGTGGAGGTGAAGCCCCTGGCTACGCCAGTTCATTTTTTTTTTATTGAAAAGTTTTACAGTACATTTTTTAAATAAAAAAACTCCCTCCTTCCCCCTGCCCTCCCCGTAACCCTCCCTGACTTCCCAGAGCTGAATACAGGGTATAAACTTACAAACGTAAGCTAAAATATGCTAACAACAAAAATAAAACATTAAATTCTATCGCACTTTAACTCTCCGTAAACATAACTATATTACTAACAAATAACAAATAACCAATAATACATCGTATACCACTACTTATTCAAATGCTAAATGAAACTTTTTAGTCCCATATTTATTCTGAATATATTCAATCCATCTTCTCCATTCCACAATATATCTCTGTTGCGACTGTTCTTTCAAATAAGCTGAAATCTTTGACATTTCCGCCAAGTTAGAAACTTTCAAAGTCCACTCTTCTATAGTAGGCAGTTCCTCCTTCTTCCAATATTGCGCTACTAGAAGTCTTGCTGCCGTAATTAAATTCAACATCAATTTAGTATCTATAAGGCTCCGTTGATGGCGGCCGTTCTGGCCGTCAGCCCCGCTGTTTTCCGTAGAGCCGCTAAAAACAGCGATGATCAGATGTTTAGCGGCTCGGAAACCCGCTCCTCGGGAGAAGAGGAGGGGGTGAGCGCTTAGGTAGGGGTAGAGCTCCCCTAGATCACCAGAGTTTAAACTCTGGTGGTTGAAGGGTGTGAGCCCCCCCGAAGCCTGAGTTTGCTCCGCAGAGCCCTCAGTGAGGCCCCTCCCATCTGGTTACGACGCAGACCCAGCTGTGTGAGCCTGACAGCGTGGATGAAGATGACCCACAGCTGGCCCTGTTCAAGGACGCCCGACGCAGGAGGCAGTCAATCAGGAGTAAACAGAGGAAGGCAATGGGGCACCTCGGAAGGAGGCAGAGAGAAGCCACGCCCTGAACTGTTTAAAAGGGGAGTGTGTGGGAGGGCTGGTTTGCTGAAGGCAACCGTTTGAATAGCTCCTGTTTCATGGTTCGTGTTTGCTCTGTTTGCTCTGTTTTATGTTAATAAATTTGGCAGGCTTAGTTCCAGCCTCTTGCCGTTTTGTAAAGGGGTTGTCCCTGCCTTTTCTGCAGGGCCGGTAGTAGGCTGGTACAGAACAAAGACATCCAATATCTTCATGTTTTCTAACAATCATATTTCCAAGGCTTTTTTCTTGGGGAGGATGACATCCACGTCATGAAAATAAGCAGAAATACTCAAAACCGTCTCCTTCATTTTGTTACATTGATAATCATACACTACCACTTCATAAATAGAAATGCAACAGATCAGTCACATTAAAGTATTTGTACTCTATTCCACCCACTGCAACTGCATTGCTGTACAAAGTCGTTTTTGTTTTTATGCAGGGAAACAGAGAAAAGAACCCTTCTCACCAAGAGCTAAGCACTGAAAATTAAATGCACTTTATTTTTTTTCATTGACAAACAGTAAAAGAATCATAAGTGTTTTTATTCCCATTCAGAGTTGAAGGGCTGGTTGAGTTCAGAAATCTTCACCTCTTCTTGTAGTCCCTTTCCCCAAAGTTTGCCTGATTGATTTAAGTTCATCAGGGATTGTACTTTGGCTCCTCTTGAATTATATGGATCCGAGAGCATCTAACAGCCCAGATGATGACTTCCAAGAGCTATAAGCATCCTTTTACCTTATTGTAATACAAGACCAACCTAGAAAGATGATAACATGGATGTTACTGCAGATAAAAACAAAGTCCCTCATGCTTAGACAATGGTGGGGCACTTGGAGTTTTAGGAGAAAACTGTAAGGACTGTCACAAATATTGCCACAGGGAGATAAATCCTGCCTATTTGTCAAATATGGGTATGGCCAGTCACAAAATACCATCACATTCTCTACCTGTGCACACACACACACACACACCGGACTCTCACTTCCACCTCCAGTTTGGGGGGAGCTATGTGCAGTGAGCCCATGCCTAATTAGGAGACCCAGAGGCATTTTTGAAATCAAAGGTAATGCTGGAGGGTAGTGTTTTGCAGAATGCTAGTTTCCCATTGATGTAGAGTCCATCAAGGGAACTTTACTAAAATTAGCGTCCACAGGCACTGCATGGGGAACCCCAGGCACACACAAACATTGTATTGGAGGAGCTCCTTGGTATATTTCATATCATTAAATAAAGATACAGAGAATCTGTCTAAAGGAAATTACTGTGTGTCAGCCTTTTCTATACTGATACCTTCCAGATGTATTAATTACTACTATTATACCCAGACACTTAGTAAAAAGACAATCGAATCTCTGGTATAAATCTCTGGTATAAATGTTACCTTTTCAGAATCCATACCAGGACATCTCCAGTTATACAAATAATACTGCAGATTTCCATCTCCAATACCAAATTTCAGTTTTTCCAGGAATGTTTTGTTTTCCATCAGGTCTAGTGCATTGAACACATCAAATCCTTTCTGACAACATAAAGAGATTATAAATTGATTTTCTAATTGGATTTACATCAAGGTTGGTAAAATATTTTATTTAGAAAGGAAACCCCACAATCTGTCAAGCATTTACGTACCTCTCCTACAATTAACTATATTACAAATTGTTTTGAGCACAATAAGCCATGTCCTTCTTCCTAGAATTCTAGTTATAATTAACATAATACCTTAACATGCATACAGTGTACAGCCAGAAGTGAAATTATACCCAAGCTTACTTTGAATCATGTATGCATATGGAACAAAAGATTTTGAGGGGTCCTTGATGCTCTCTGAGCTTGGTTGTTTTCTTGTAGATGTTTCATTACCCACGTTATGATGATACCTAGTTTGGGTAATAAAACTTCTTCAAGAAAACAGTCAAGCTCAGAGAAGACAAAGGACCCATCATTTCAACCCTGAGCTACAAATATTCTCTTTTTAAAAGATTTCAAATGCTCCAGGGTTTGTTTTTTTAACGGTAGGCCACACTATTAGTTACGGTGCTAATTCTGGTAACCTACAGAAAAATTAGTTGAGAGGATGCCTTTTTTAAAAAAGGAAACGATCTTCCTCTAACATGCCATAGCAAGGAATGAAAGCAGCCAATTTAGCATGTTTTCTTTGACTGGATGTCTGCTTGTTTGTAATAGGTATAACTTTCAAAGGAAAATAAGCTGAACCAGCTGCATGAGTAATGTTAATTAACTACTACAAACAACCAGGAACATTCCAAACATTACACTAATACTAAATGTCTATGGAGACTCTCAGTCATCCAGGTCATGGCTGTCTAAAAGGGGCTTTTTCAAGAGGCAACTGGACTTTCTTGTTCTTTGAAGACGTTTTGCTTCTCATCCAAGAAGCTTCTTCAGCTCTGACTGGATGGTGGGGAATGGAAGGATTTATGTTCCTTGCAGACAGCAGGTCATTTGCATTGTTTTAGAGAGTTGTTGAGGCCACTTGCTGGTTTGTCTGTGTCCTCAGGGTCACCTGTGTCCCTTCACTGCTGAACACAGGCGCAGGCTGTTGGGGATGAGTCTGTGTTGTCTGCATCTCAAACCTAAATGCAAATGGTTCCTGTAGTCTACATTTTTTCTGGAAATCCGTTCATACTCCTGCACCATTCGAAGGGTTTGGGAGTATGAATGGGTTTCCAGAAAAAATGCAGACTACAGGAACCATTTGCACTTCAGTTTGAGATGCAAATGCAAATGACCAGCTGTCTGCAAGGAATATAAATCCTTGCATTCCCCACCATACAGTCAGAGCTGAAGAAGCTTCTTGGATGAGAAGCGAAACATCTTCAAAGAAAAACAAGTAAGTCCAGTTGCCTCTTGAAAAATACACTAATACTGCTATGTCTGCCAGACAGCAAACTCAATAAACCAGAAAGTTTTTGCATTTTTAGCAGTGAGTTTACCCAGCACACTCAACATCAGCACAATCCAAGGGCATATACTGTAAACTGAAACTGCATACACACTAAAGCTCAAAAACGCCAAACAAACCAACACAGTACTCTGTACATTTACAACTTAGTACCTGAAAATCTTAACAGTTTTAGTAACCCTTGTGTAATGCAAACAATGCATACACAACACAAATCTTTTTTGTCTGTGTTCCTACAGTAGATCACAGAAGTCATATTTAACAATGACTTTTCACTTGTAACAAGCCCAGCTATGAAGTTTTGATTTAGAACTGCTAAGTATAACCTCAAAGTCATCTGGTGCTATAAGGCAAGCACAGGAGTTTTGAGTAAGCAGAGGCTGTGCCTCTTAACACCTTCATATGAAGGACCAGGCTGAAACACAAGTTCCAATGTGCAAAGAAAACATTATCCAAAATTGTTCAGCAATTATACTTCTCTTGCTGAAACAAGTAAATCAATGACTTTTATCCAACTTCACTCTTCTGTAAGAAAAGGAAAATAAAGGAACTATTGCACTACTTACCATCTTTGCTATAATGAGTGCATCATTCATTAGATCCAAGAGAGGGGTCTCAGTATGAACACTGTAGAAGGAATAGGCTGCTTTGAGGCTTTTGTGAACAGGGTGGTGCATGACTGTTGAAGGTAATGTATAGAAACTCAGAAAGTCAGTTAAAACACCATTTGAACTCTGGAGAAGAAAAGAAAAAGGAATAGAAACAAAGGACTCTACAGCATCATAAACTCTTAAGTCACCCAGTTGCTTTGCCAAAGTATAGGTTACAATAATTCTGTGTAAACTGGTGAGGTAGAGCAAAGATTGGAGCCTGAATCCATCCAGTTTGAGTTTAACCCAGATCTTTCTGACCCTGAGTACCCTTCTGACATTTGAACAGATGCCCAATTTCTTCAGTGACAAATATTTGTTTTATGCACTCTCCCATCCCAGTGTGAGGGGATTATGGGCATCAGAGTGGAAACAAGCTGTGTAACTGCAAACTGCAATGCCTCCAACAACATAATACCAACAATAAAAAAAGTCTCAGGAACACCTCCAAGAGGAACTTAAAAGAAATAGATTAAGGTAGAAAAACACAAGCCTCTGGATGTGAGGAAGAACATTTTTGAGAAATTACAAAGCAGATTTTGGCCCAGCATTAATTTATATATATTTTAGCCCTCCTTTCAAGCACAGAAACTGTTAGATGTTTTTGTGCCAGCCATGGCAGTTCCCAAAAAGGTCATCAGATGGGAGGAAAGAAGCATCTTTGCTCCCACTGATGGGTCAGGGGTCCCTGACCCCTGCAGCCCCATTGGAGAGAGTTAATTGGTAAGGGAGGGACTGAGGACCCCCATAAATACCTCTGCTCAGGGGCTGCTCTTCTCTCTAGTCCCTCTAGTTTCTCTTTGTTCCTTCTTCTGCTTGCTTGCTGATCCATGAGCTCAATCCAGGCATGAATGCCTCCATGCCAGGGAACTCTTCCTATTTACTCTAACGTTGAATAAAGCTATAAATGATTGCATCCCTGCGTGCTGCTTTTTACTTGGAAGCACCTTAACGAACCATCGGCTTCGTGAGACCATCTCACAAATTGGTAGCAGAGAGAATGGTTTAAGGCAACGCTCCCAAGCCAGCATCTGCAAGCAAGATGCCTAGAGGTTCGAGCACGAACCCATTTGAGACGGATGGCAGGAGATCCCTGATTGTGACCAGGAGTCTTCAATCAAGGACGGCAGCCCTGCATCCAGGCCCTGGACCCAGCGCAGCGCCAGGGACCCCTTCGCATGCCTCCCTACAGCTTCAAGCCACAGAGGGAAGCATGGAAGGCTTACAGTCCTCCCAAGACACCCGGGAAGCAGCTCAGGACCAGGACAAGCGCCGCGTGGCCCAGATGACTGAACAAGAACGCGAGGAGCTGCTCCTAAAGTTCCTTGCAGCACAAAGGACGACACAAGCCTCTCCACGAGGGATGCCAGCGCAGGGGGCCTCTGGACACCGGGTAAGTCCTTCCCCAGTGCCCATGAGTCCCCCCAAACTGTGACCTACAGCTTCCGGGGGCCAACCGGAAGCAAGATGGTGGCCCCCAGGACACCCACATGGCCTGATATTGATAGGCCCCAGCCAAGCCTCGAGGCCCAGCAATCGGTGGCATCCAGCCGAAGCGGCACGGAAACCACCCCCTCTTCCCCACCAGAAAACCTCAAGGCCTATGATGGCCTCGAAGCCTGCCCAGCCGAGACTGCTATAGCAGAAATTGGAGCAACTATCCGAACCCTGTTTGCAGCTCTGGAGGCCAAAACGACCGCAGCCTCAACATCGGGGGTAGCCAGCCTCCCTCGCCACCCCCAGGGGCCTCTCGGAGGAGTTCCAAGGCCTCCAACCCTTTCCCCGGGGCCTAACTGCCGGGAGGGGTCCGGCCTGGAGCCCCCCAGCTACGTCCTGCAACCCCAGAGGACCCCCAGTGAACCCCCGGGCTCTCCAACCTATTTTTCGCCACCGCCCAGATGCCCTGCTTGCCAGATGGTCTTCGGGGGGGCTCCGGATGAGGCCCCCCCCAGCGCCGTCTTCAGCCGCCTCCAGGGTCTTCAGGGCCAGCGATGGGCTCCTCCGGGCAATCCACGGCATCTATGCGCCATCCCGGCCCCATCCTGCAATCTTCGCCCCCCGGTGAGTATTCCAGTGCCGGGGGGGTTTCAGGAGGAATCTTTGGGGCTTTTGTGGCCTTCAGCCCCTCTTCAGGCCCAAATCCCGGCTCAAATGAACTCTGAGCATGCCCAGTTGGGGCCCTCCGCCTCCTGGGCTCAAATGAATCCTGAGCATGCCCAGTCGGGGCCATCCAAAAATCAAGGAAAAATACCACCACCTGCCAGCAGAGGGATCCCTCTTCCATTCACTTCAATGGAGAGCTCTCAGATGTATACACTTGGACAAAAAACTGGGAAAAATCTCTTTCATTCCCAGACCTCTACACTCTCAAATAATTTTGCAAAACTGCAACTTGGGGGGGAGAATTACAGCAGTTGGAGTAAAGATGTGCAGGTATGTCTATTGAAGGAAGGGACTCTAGAGATGGTTCTGTATCCCCCATCTCTTCCCTGGGGACCCCAAGAAGAGTGGTATCATAGACAAGCATATACCACTCTACTGAGCTCACTGGATAGCAACTTGTACCCCAGCATTCCAGATGGGCTCACAGCTGGCGAAGTTTGGGGGTTATTATACAATTTATTCAACAGCGACACCATCGGTTCGGTCACCAGACTCACAACTGAGTTTTACACTACCAGACTGAAGTTTGGGGCTAGCATGCCTGAGCACCTGGGAAAATTAAAGTCGCTCAGGGCAGAACTGATGTCCAGAAATTACCTTGTACCTGATGCGAACATGGTCGCTGTCATTCTGGCTTCCCTGGACAAAAATTGGAGCAGTTTCATTGTTTCACTGGAAGGGACAATGAAGGAAGCCATGACTCTGTCCTACCTCACAGGGAGGCTCATTGAGGAAGACAGGAGGCGAAGAGATGCAGGAGAATACGCCAGAACCACCATACAGCGAGCCAGCAGGAGGCACCACAACTCAGAGCAGGTTAATGCTCTACTTAAATGTTTCATCTGTGGCTCTGAGGGGCATCTGAAGAAAGACTGCCCCCATCACCAGCAAGGCCCCAAGCGTGGTCCCAATCAAGGAAGGGGCAAGGGGCAAGGAAGGGGGCGTGGCGGGGACAAAGGCAGTGCCAAGGGCAATTCTGTGCATACTTGTGCTCTCACCCCCACCACAAAAGCTGATACCCCCACTGACTTATGGTTACTGGACTCTGGAGCTTCATCTCACATTACCAATATGAAACAAGGGTTTAAAAGGTTAAAGAAAATTAACTCATCTGTCAAGGTGGCCAATGGTGATAAGGCTTTGGTTGTTGGGGAGGGCACTGTTTCTGTACCCGGGCTGGGAAATGTTGAAGGGGTTTTACATGCTCCCTCCATTGCCAACAATCTGCTAAGCATTATCAAATTATGTGACGATGACAAGGTGGAAGTTTTATTTCGCAAAGGGGGAGGTCATGTCACCCGGAACCAGAGGGTCATTGGAAATATTGCCATCATAAATGGTTTGCCATACTTCTCCCCTGAGAACCCAGCCACAGAGGACAGTCCACCGGGTGCCACCTCAGAAGGGGCCTGCGCACGGAAAGAGAGAAAGCCCTCACAGCCAGCCCCAAGGCTGTCTAAGGAGCGCAAGGCCGAAGTGGTTGCACCCAAGCCACCTCAGCCAGCCCCACGGCTTTCCAAGGGCAGTGCAGACAAGAAACCCGAACCTCAGCAGGCACCTAAAGCACCGCTCAAGGTAACCAGAGCCAAGAGGGTGTCAGTGGGGAAGCCGCTCCACGATAAGTGTGCGCATCTCCTACACCGAAGATTAGGTCATGCGAGCTTCCCTGTGGTTAAAAAGATGGGAGAGTTTGCTGAGGGAGTCCAGCTCAAGGATTGTGAGGTGTTCCTGGACTGTGCCATCTGTAAGAGCACAAAGAGGAAGGCGGCCCCCATCCCTAAGGTGTCACTACGTAAGGCCCAATACCCGTACCAACTAGTACATGTTGATCTGGTTGGGCCATTCAAACCATCCCTAGGGAAAAGACAGTATTTTCTCACTACCGTTGACTATTTTTCACGGTACGGCCACGTGTATACCCTCACAGAAAAATCCGAAGCCTTTGATGCCATAAAATCACTGTACAACCTTGTAGAGACCCAATATAAGACCAAGATCGCTCAACTGCAGAGCGACCGCGGGGCTGAGTTCATGTCCCGGAAATTTCAGGACTGGGTAAGGCGTAAGGGCATCCGACATTTTCTTACAGCGCCCTTCACTCCTACCCAGAACGGCGTGGCAGAGAAAAGAAATGGAATCCTGCAAACTATGATGCGTAGTCTGATTGCAGACGCTAGGGTTGCAGAATCATACTGGGCAGAGGCAGTGCACTACGCCAATTACACCTTAAACCGCACCTGGAGCAGTGTTGTGGACCAGACCCCATATTTCCTGGTCCATGGTAGGAAACCAAGTCTGGGACACTTGCGTGTGTTTGGCTCCTACGCTTGGGTGCACATCCCCAAGCAGCTGCGGAAGAAGGGGAGGTCTGTCTCCCAGAGACTAAGGTTCTTGGGCTATGCTCCTGGCTCCAAGGCCTACCGTTTCCTGGGAGAAGGGGGCAGGACTGTGACTTCCCAATCTGCCTCCTTCGAAGAGGACTCCAATTGGACCCAGATCCACTCAAATGATCTGAGCCCATATGTCAACCGACCCAGCAAGGACACACCGACCACGACATCACCTGAGACGACCACATACCCTGCCACCGACGAGAGCGAGGAACAAGACAAAGATGTCATCCTACCTGGTTCAGATGGGGAGGATGAGCCATCCAGTTCCGAGGCGACGCCTCAGAGACCCGCGATACCCAGCACCTGGGACCGAGGGTCTTCACATCCCGGTTGTGAAATGCCGGCTAACAAGGAACCCGCAGAACAAAAAGGCGGTGAGTGGCAGGAGGTCAGGAGGTCAAAGCGGTCCAACAAAGGGATCCCGCCAAAAAGAATCGACATTGGGCACATCGCGTCTGTCAACAGCGTTGTGGTCACCCCAAAATCCTTCTCTGACATCCAGGAGCTGCCCATCGAAGAACAGGAGAAATGGCAGCTCGCGATGGAGCAGGAGATGGCGAGCCTGAGAAAGCTAAAGGTCTTCATCCCCCAGCAACCACCAAAGGAGAGGAAAGTCATTGGCACAAGGTGGGTTTTCAAGGCTAAACCACTTGCCAATGGCCTCTACCTGTATAAGGCCCATTTGGTAGCTCAGGGGTTCGCCCAGCACTACATGGAGGACTACGGGGAGACCTACTCTCCAACCGTCCGGGCAGAGAGCGTCAAAGCCGCCCTTGTAACTGCAGCCGCTCTGGGGGACGAAGTCTTCCAATTCGACATCCAGACGGCTTACCTCCACGCCAACTTGGACCGGCAGATCTACGTGAGGGCCCCTCCTGGCTACCAGCAGGAAGGGGGAAACACATGGCTACTCCAAAAAGGGTTATATGGCCTCAAGCAGTCGGGGAAACTATGGTACGACTGCCTTAGAAAAAGTTTAGAACGAGTTGGTTTCAGTGCATCCCATGCAGATGAATGTGTTTTCACACGCAACTCCAAGGGTACCACAGAACGGGTGTTAGTTTATGTGAACGACCTCCTATATGTAGGGCCTGACAAGGAAGGGTGTGATAAATTTGCCAAGGCCCTAGGGGAAAAGTTTACCCTGAAGTCTTTGGGGCGGGTTGACAAGTACTTGGGTGTGCACATCTTGGCCACTAAGGAGGGGTTCGCCCTATCCCAGAAAGAAAAGATTGAGGAGTTATTGGCCAAATGTAAAATGGCAGAATCTAACCCAACGCGTAGCCCAATACAAAGTGACTATTACAATCACACTCACAAGGACGGTCCTGAGTTCACAGATAACAAGCTTTACAGATCTGTGATTGGCTCCTTGCTATATATCAGCAATTGGAGCAGGCCTGACATAGCCTTAGCTGTGAATGTACTGTCCAGGCATGTGGAACACCCAAAGGAATTCCACTGGACTGCTGTAAAGAGGGTACTTAGGTACCTCAGGGGCACGACCGATGCTCTCCTTGTGCTGGAACCAGAGAAGGGGAAGACGGCCCAGCTCTCCGCTTACTCGGACGCAGACTGGGCTGGTGACACTAAGAGTAGACGGAGCACCTCTGGTTTCCTCATATTGCTAAATGGCTGTCCTATCCATTGGCATGTTAGGCAGCAAAAATTTGTTTCTTGCTCCATGGCCGAGGCAGAATATGCCAGCCTGTCAGACACGGCCAATGATTTGATTTGGTTCGATGCTCTGATAACGAGCATCTGGGCACCTCCTCCTCTGCCCATCCAAATTCAAGAGGATAATACGGCTGCAATTGCAATCTCGGGGGCATATGCAGTGGGCTCTAGGTCCCGCCACATAGACATACGCTACAAAAATGTCAGGCAGCTTGCCAAAATGGGGTTTGTACATGTTGAGCATTGTAATACAACTGACCAGATAGCTGATCTGTTCACCAAACCTGTTCCCATTGACCGGCACAACCTTCTGTGTAAGCGTTTGTGTTTGGTCTTCTGAAAGTGTTTATGCATGTCTATGACACCTGCTCGCCCCCTCACATACATTCACTGGTCCCTGTCATTGGCTGGCAAGAAGGGGAATTGTTAGATGTTTTTGTGCCAGCCATGGCAGTTCCCAAAAAGGTCATCAGATGGGAGGAAAGAAGCATCTTTGCCCCCACTGATGGGTCAGGGGTCCCCGGCCCCTGCAGCCCCATTGGAGAGAGTTAATTGGTAAGGGAGGGACTGAGGACCCCCATAAATACCTCTGCTCAGGGGCTGCTCTTCTCTCTAGTCCCTCTAGTTTCTCTTTGTTCCTTCTTCTGCTTGCTTGCTGATCGATGAGCTCAATCCAGGCATGGATGCCTCCATGCCAGGGAACTCTTCCTATTTACTCTAACGTTGAATAAAGCTATAAATGATTGCATCCCTGCGTGCTGCATTTTACTTGGAAGCACCTTAACGAACCATCGGCTTCGTGAGACCATCTCACAGAAACCTCACCAATTAGAAACAAAACAGCCCAGTAAAGGCCAGGGATTTCTAGATGGAAAAGGCACCAGTAGGAAAAGGAAGCAGGGAACGTCCACTTTCTCACCTCGACCACAAAGGTGTCAATAATTTGATCCTGAGGCAGGAACCAGTGAGCCACTTCTTCCTCATCCATAACAGGAGCGAGATTGAACTGCTTCAAGTAATTGTTAATCAGCTCTTGCACCGCTTTGATATCTTTTCGTTCCATAGGTCTCAAGCCTGAAGTTTTTGTGGCCTTGTTATAATGAAAGACGACAGAAATTCAAAGAAGAGCTAATACCCCATCTAGGCTTCCATCAACAGGATACTATTCAGCCAAAGGCAACAATCAAAATGAATTGTGGTTATAGTTCCCAAAATTTCTCAGCCAGAATTTCTCAGAGCTGAGTACACATACTCAACTGGTACAAAACCAGTTGTTTTGATTAATGCTTTGCACCTACTTTCTTCTGTTCTTCCCAACAATTATTAAAGAGTAAAGAGCATACTCAATGGTCACATTATAAATAAACTGGTCTCTGTGTGCATGTGTGCATGCATGCATGTTTATCAAAGGAATTCCTCTGAAACTTCAATAAACTAAGAGAATTCAACCATATCATACTTTACCTTAGACTTTACCATTAGTACCAAGTACTTTCCATTGGCAGAAGAGAGATACAGGTAATCCTTGACTTACAATAGTTCATTTAGTGACTGTTCAAAGTTACAATGGCACTGAAAAAATTGACTTATGACCATTTTTCAAACTTTTGACCATTGCAGCATCCCCAGGGTCATGTGATTTACATTTGGATGCTTGACAACTGGTTTATATTTATGATGGTTGCAGTGTCCCAAGGTCATGTAATCCCCTTTTGTGACCTTCTGACAAGCAAAGTCTATGGGGAAGCCAGATTCACTTAACAACCATGTTACTAACTTAACAATTGCAGTGATTGACTTAACAAATGTGGCAAGAAAAGTTGTAAAATGAGACAAACTCACTTAACAAATTTCTCATTTAACAACATAACTTTTGAACTCAATTGTGGTCATAACTTAAGGACTACCTGTAATTACAATATGCCTTCTCATGATTTTAGAGCTGAAAAAAATAGTATATTCAAATAAGGACACAAATCTCAGTTTCTCAAATGTCACATAATCAAGAAAATGGTCCTTTTCCTCCAACCAATCCATGCCTTCACAAAAAATGTCTAATGCTACCAGGTGTGACAATATATGCAAGTAATCTTTCCAGGAAAGTCTATTCTTTGGAAGCTCAGCCCCACAACCATTGTACTGGCTCCCCCAAATGAAAAGCTTGCCTTGGCATGTACAGAAGGCTATTTTGAAGTGAGAATGAGGGTCTTCTGGGTAGAAGCATTGCTTACATCAGGAAGTCTGTAGAGCTTCATTGTTCTCTGTAACGTCATATTTCTGCTCAAGTGAGAGAATTTCACCTCTACCAATTTTCTGGGATTCAGTGATCGATGCCAGTATCTGGAAAATCAAATGATTATATAAACACACAAATGTAAAAGATATTTTGCTCAGCACCATCAAATGAGCCTTGGTGGAGCAAAGGGCTAATGCCTCCTTAAGTAACACCAGCTGCCTGCAATTAGTGCAGGTTCGCATCCCACCAGGCTCAAGGTTGACTCAGCCTTCCATCCTTCCAAGGTAGGTAAAATGAGGACCCAGATTGTTGGGGGCAATAAGCTGACTTTGTAATAATGCCGCTTGGGGTGTGTGTGAAAGCCCTAACAAGCAGGCATATACATAGAATGAAGGCTACTGCTAAGCTTGTAAACCGCCCTGAGTCTTCGGAGAAGGGCGGGATATAAATGTAATAAAAATAAAAAATAAAAATAAATAAATAAATGCCTTTGTTTTCTCTTCAAGGAATTAATTTTACAAATTTAGTTAATGTAGGAGACAATATGAACAGGACATTTGGGCAATAACTGAAGTTTTAGATTTGAAATCAAATTTTTGTTCTTTCTGAATTCTTTTTTATTTTTGCATCAAATAGTAATAAAATGTTAGATATTACCTAATTGCTATCATCATATATCCATCACAATCCACCAAGAACCCGACAAGTCCAGTAGCTTAAGATTATTTCTTAGGGGTTATATGTTTCGTGCCAACTCAGATCTGATAGCAAATATCTTCCAGGTTACTCAGTTCAACGTATTATTTCAGAATGCAGTTTTATCCATGTCTACTCAGAAACAAGAGTCTGTAAGATCAATGAGTCTTAAAAGTAAGTAGCTACATATCATCTTCATCGAACTTGATATTTTACATTTGTGTTGGGATACATCTCCCAAAGTCCTTGCTGATTATGCAAGTTGCTGTCCACAACTAGAAGGTAGCAAGATGGGTAAGGCTGTAGGATATTGGACTTCCGGGTGGCAAGGCTCCATTGATGGCGGCCATTTCGGCCGTCAGCCCCACTGCTTTCCGTAGAGCCGCTAAAAACAGAGGGGGGGGTGAGCGCTTAGGTAGGGGTAGAGCTCCCCTAGACCACCAGAGTTTCAACTCTGGTGGTTGAAGGGTGTGAGCCCCCCCGAAGCCTGAGCTTGCTCCGGACTCTGGGACGCCTCTGCTCCAAGGCTTTGGAGCAGAGCAGGACGCTGCAACCATCCCTGCCATCGAGAATAAATTGTGGATTACTTGGATGCAGGCAGAGCTGTGCAGGAGAATGCTGTAATAGCAAGTATTTGAACTTTAACTCTGAATACTTTGAGAGAAAAAGTTGCAAGCGGTGCGGAAAGTGAAAGTGCATAATAGAAATTAACTGGTGTTAAGATGGCTTCTAAATCAACCAAAGTTCCTAGAAGTGCTGGTGCTTCGCCAGTTCAGCACTCTTCATTACAGGTTTTGATGCCTCCTCCTGTAGCACCCGCACCCACACCAGCATTAACAATAAAAGATTTGCAAGATGCTTTACAAGATGCTTTGAAAACACAATCCCAACAAATAGCTGAACTTATTGAGGAGAAGAATACCGAAATAAGAGCAGACATTTTGGCTGCATTTCAAGGGATTGCAGTTTGTATTGAGCATCTGGATGAGCGTGTGGAAGAGCTCAGTCAAAACAATATGAGATTAGATGCTAAAATGCTGGATGCTGAAAATGTGATGGAAAAGATTGATGATGATGTAGTAATATTGCAATAGAGGGACATGGAATTTGCTGTGAGAATCAGAGGTTTGAAAGAAGATCCTAAGGAAGATTTGAAAGAATTACTGGCACAGGTCCTTGAATCGGTTTTGGAGCGTCCAGCAGAAGATATTATGGGCGATATAGATAAAATATTTCGTGTTAACTCTTGGATTGCAAGACAAAGAAAGTTACCTAGAGATGTGGTGGTTTATTTTACAAAGAGAGCAATTAGAAATGTGGTTATCCAAGCATTCTATAACAATAGATTTACAGTTGCTGAGCAAGAAGTTTTAATTCTGAAAGAGATTCCTCCAAGAATTTTAAGGAAAAGAAAAGAATTTGCATTTTTGGCAGATGAATTAAGGAAATGGCAGATTCACTTTAGATGGGAGATTCCAGCTGGCATGGCGGTGATGTACGCAGGCACGAGATATCGTCTTAATACAGCTTTGCAGGCACAAGATTTTTACTCTAATATTTTGAAGGCAGGCTCTGCGCCATCTTCAGAATTTAAAGGAAGGAATGGTGAAGGAGAGCGTTAGCCGCGAATGGAGAGTATACAAGGAGCTGAAGGAGCTACTCTGCAGAAGGATAAAGAATCCCAGCAAATTACAGGAGTGGATCAGACCCAGGTGCCAACAGAAGAGGTTAGAAAACAAAGAATGACACGGGCTGCAATCAGACGAATGAGACAAGAACAAGAACAACAGAAAGCTGCAATTACATCTCAAAAACCTACTTACAGTGAAGCAGTGGGAGGAGTGAAACCGAAGAGAGTGCAGGTGGTTTTGGAAGAGGTGCTCTGAAAGCTTCAGGTCGCAAAAGATGGCGACAAAGTTTCTAACTTGGAATGTTAATGGATTAAATTCCCCGCACAAGAAAAAGAAAGTATTTCAATATTTAAAACAATTTGGAAATGATGTTATTTGCTTAAAGGAAACGCATATTCGAGCAGCTGATCAAAAGTATTTGATAAACTTTAGGCTGGGTACACAGTTTATTGCCTCTGCTCCTGACAAGAAAAATGGAGTTGTTATTTATGTCAAGAATACTTTAACAGCTAATTTAATTGAAACAGGTAAACAAGGAAGATATGTTATAATTGAATTATTAATAGATGGCAAGAAAATACTTTTGGTTGGATTATACGCTCATAATCAACAGCAAGGAGAATTTTATAAACTATTACATAGCAATATCATTCAATGGGATTACAAATCTTGTATTTTTATGGGAGACTGGAATGATGTTTTGGATGTACAAATGGACAAAAAAGGCCTTTTTAGAAGTATACCAAGTCATGCCAGATTGCCTAAATCTTTTTTTGAGATGAAAGACGATTTGGCATTGAGAGATGTTTGAAGAAAAAGAAATTTGCAAGAAAAAGACTTTACCTTTTTTTCCCGATAGGCATCAATCTTTTTCCAGGATTGATTTTGTATTAATTACTAATGATCTTTTTTCTAGGATTAAGAAGATTAAGATATGTCCAAGAACTATATCAGATCATAGTCCAGTATGGTTGGAAATAGAAAAAGACAATGGAGACAGGCGGTCTTGGAGACTTAATGGAAATTTGTTTAGATATCAAGAAAATGTGGAAGAGTGTAAAAACAGATGAAAGAATTTTTTTAAATTGAACAAGGGTACTTCTATTGAAATGGTTTGGGATGCAAGTAAAGCTTATATGAGAGGAGTGTTAATGTATCTGAATAATAAGTATAGACGTAAACTGGAACATAGGAGAAAAGAATTAGAGGAGGAAATTAAGAGGAAAGAGAAGGCTTTAATTTTGAATCCATCTGATGGGAAGATTAAAGAGGTAATTACTTCATTAAGAGGCCAGTTTGATATGTTGATGGCAGATCAAGTGGCAACCAATTTACGGTATGCTAAACATAATACTTTTTGCAATGCTAATAAGCCGGGTAGGTGGTTAGCTTATTTGTTAAGGAAGAAACAAAGGTCACGTAATATAGATAGAATAGATTACAAGGGTAAAGTGGTGCTTCAGCAGAATCTTATTAAAAAGGCCTTTGTTGATTTTTATTCTAAGTTGTATGTTAGAGATAAGATTCAAGGTGTAGATATAGATATTTACGAGAAGTTAATATCCCTGTTCTTGTTGTTGTTGTTGTTAGCTGCGAAGTCGTGTCCGACCCATCGCGACCCTATGGACAACGTTCCTCCAGGCCTTCCTGTCCTCTACCATCTTCTGGAGTCCATCTAAGCTCACGCCTACTGCTTCAGTGACTCCATCCAGCCACCTCATTCTCTGTCGTCCCCTTCTTCTATTGCCCTCGATCTTTCCCAGCATTAGGCTCTTCTCCAGTGAGTCCTTCTTTCTCATTAGGTGGCCAAAGTATTTGAGTTTTAGCTTCAGGATCTGGCCTTCTAAAGAGCAGTCAGGATTGATCTCCTCTAGGACTGACCGGTTTGATCGCCTTGCAGTCCAAGGGACTCGCAGGAGTCTTCTCCAGCACCAGAGTTCAAAGGCCTCAATTCTTTGGCGCTCAGCCTTTTTTATGGTCCAACTTTCACTGCCATACATTGCAACTGGGAAGACCATAGCCTTGACTATACG
>JAKJMR010015919.1:177448-189794 GCA_024449315.1 Daboia siamensis
CTAAATGGGAGGTCACGAGCGCATGAGTGACTGTGCGTAGGGCATCTCAGTCCAGGTAGGGTAGCAACTGGTGCACCAGGCGAACCCATCATTTTCCCATCAATGACAACAATCCGTCCAGGCCCTGAGGCAGCAAAGCAGCCCCAAACCATGATGCTCCCTCTGCCATGTTTTACAGTGGGGATGAGGTTTTGATGTTGGTGTGCTGTGCCTTTTTTTCTCCACACATAGTGTTGTGTGTTTTTCCCAAACAACTCAATTTTGGTTTCATCTGTCCACAGTATATTTTGCCAGTAGTGCTGTGGAACATCCAGGTGCTCTTTTGCAAACTTCAAACGTGCTGCAATATTTTTTTTGGACAGCAATGGCTTCCTCTACGGTGTCCTCCCATGTACTCCATTCTTGTTTAATGTTTTCCTTATTGTAGATGTGTCAACAAAAATGTTAGCATGTGCCAGAGATTTCTGTAGGTCTTTAGCTGACACTCTAGGATTCTTCTTTACCTCATTAAGCATTATGCGCTGTGCTCTTGCAGTCATTTTTACAGGACAACCACGCCTAGGGAGAGTAGCAAAAGTGCTAAATTTTCTCCATTTGTAGACAGTCTGTCTTACCGTGGACACATGAACATCAAGGCTTTTGGAGATACTTTTGTAACCCTTTCCAGCTTCATGCAAGTCAACAATTCTTGATCGTAGGTCTTCTGAGAGCTCTTTTCTGCGAGGCATGGTTCACATCAGACAGTGCTTCTTGAGACCAGTAAACCCAAAACAGGTGTGTGTTTTTAAAGGGTAGGACAGTTGTCAGCAACACATCCAATATCATCACACTGGTTGGAGTCAAGGTTGGCTCACTCCTGGCTCCAATTAGCTCTTGGAGAAGTCATTAGGCTAGGGGTCCACATACTTTTTCCACCCTGCACTGTGAATGTTTCCATCTTATGTTCAATTAAAACATGACAACAGCTAATGTTTGTGTAGTATTATTTTAAGTAGACTGTGTTTTTCTATTGTTGTGACTTACATGACGTTTAGAGCGCATTTTATGGCCAATTCATGCAAAACTCCACGTAATCCCAAAGGGTTCACATACTTTTTCTTGCAACTGTATGGTTGTGAAAGCGGGACCCTAAAAAAGCAAGAAAGGAAGAAAATCAACTTGTTTGAGCTGTGGTGCTGGAGAAGGCTCCTTGGACAGCAAAGGTGACTAACAAGCAAGTACTGGAGCGCATAACACCAGACATGTCACTAGAAGGCAAAATCATGAAACCGTATCTCACTTACTTTGGCCATATCATGCAGGCAAATTCACTGGAGAAAGCAATTAAGTTTGGAAGAGTTAGCGGTAAAAGGAAACCAGGCCATCAAAGAACACGGTGGCTGGACACTATCAAAGCTGACACCAGCTAGAGCATAAGAAAACTCAGAGAAATAGTGCAAAATCGGAAGATGTGGAGACCTGGTCCATAGAATAGCCATGAGACTCAACTGAATTGATAACATCATCATGTATATGGAAACTGTGACTCACCACAACAAAAATTCTGCTGAATAATCAAATCTAAACATGTTATCATCATCTTCAACATAATTTTCATTTAGCAGCATGTACAACTCTTTTAACTGAAAAAAAATCATTAGAGAGAAAACATTAATTTCTTGAATCCAGCAGCTCACTTTGAGGTGAGCTTGAGCACTTGAGTTATCTTAAGAGAAACAGTCTACCTAGCCAAATCAAACTTATCAAACCTGGGGTGGAGTGGGACAGGAATTCTGACCAGAAGGTAGGCAATGGAGAGGCCTGCTTACATATAAAGACATATCTGTTCCCTTCCACCCTTTGGGTTTAAAAGTAGCTGAGGTTTATTTACTTCCTCCAGCTGCCCATGGTAGCAATATGTAGGAGTCCTCCATTTTTTCTCTCTCCAGAACAACCCTGTTAAGTTGGCTGGGCTACTAGAGGGAGTTACCAGTCTGAGGTCACCCGATGAGCTTTCATGGCTGAGGGTAGAATCCAAGTCTTCCCAGTCCTAGCCCAAGACCTTCACCACTATGCCACACTGGCTCTCAGTGTGTAACATTGGTTGACAGGGTCATGCAATTAAAGCTACTTCTTGGCTACTCAGAGAGAGTGGGCAAAGTCCGTGATATCAGTTTTCAGTCAATGATGAATCCAGAGGATGAAATGTTCTCACTTCTGTTCTGTATGCCACCTGTTTTGCTCTCACTTCTGTTCTGTTCTGGAACTCAATATTTTCCCCTTGGGATCTAAAAATTCAGTATATGGGGGGAAAGAGGTGTTTTCTTTGCTATTTTCTTTCCCAGAAAAAGCAAATGGAACCCTAACATAGAGGTCCAAAGTCAAACAGAGAACTATATGGTCAGGAGGGGACCTGCACCTGGATCTCCCCAGTTCATGTCCATTGATGATTACACTACACTGGCAGAATGTATAACACACATACATACAAACACGCCCCAATTTGTATTTGAAAGACTAAAAGTAACTCTACTTACAACTTCGGCACTGCTCAGATCCAACGTGTCCCAAGTAAAACCCTGCGGTAAAGAATATGGCTCTAAACGAATGTTATCCTTATCTGGTTCAATAGCACCATGAGATGTTATAACTTCACCTAATAGAAAAAGAAGGTAAGCTTGATATATTTTTAAATAATTTCTTATGTTTTCAAGGAGAGTGAGACAAGGTTTACTAAACAAAGTGAAGCTGTTAGAAGTCTATGACTAAATTCATTTTATGTAAACTAGATTATCAATAATGTCACTGTATTTTCCTAAAGATTTAATTGTATTACAATTGTATTACAATTATTGTGTCATTAATTCTATACAGTATTTGAGTACACATTATTGGACTGCTTACCACCTTGAGCCTCTTTGACTGCAATAAACAACGTCTCAAGATGAGTCACTATAGAATGAATTCAGACTCAAACAGCAGACTTATCATTTCCAATCAAAGGAGGAACTAGTTATAGTAACATACTGGAGCCTGCAGATTTAAAATCCTCTTTATTTATTTTTTTCTTTTAATTCCATTTATATCCCGCCCTTCTCCGAAGACTCAGGGCGCCTTACAAGCTTAGCAGTAGCCTTCATTCTATGTATATGCCTGCTTATTAGGGCTTTCACACACACACCCCAAGCGGCATTATTAAAAAGTCAGCTTATTGCCCCCAACAATCTGGGTCCTCATTTTACCTACCTCGGAAGGATGGAAGGCTGAGTCAACCTTGAGCCTGGTGGGATGCGAACCTGCACTAATTGCAGGCAGCTGGTGTTACTGAAGGAGGCATTAGCCCACTACTCCACCAAGGCTCTTATCTTATGATTTGATTTGGTTCGATGTTCTGATAACGAGCATCTGGGCACCTCCTCCTCTGCCCACTGCTCCACCAAGGCTCTTCTTTCATACCTCAGGTTTGACTGTCTACCAAAGGGATTTATAATGAAATATATGCCAGGTTTCAAAAAAACCAACTTTAATTGATTTTATATTTTTGCAATATGCAATTAGGAACTAATTTTTAATGACATGTAGTATAATTAAGCAATGCCCATATTCTCAGAGCAGCTTCTGTAGCATCATCATCATAAACATTTTAGCCATTGTCTATCCACTGCAGGATGAAGGCCTCTTCCACATGTGTCCAACCAATACAGTCCTGAGCTTTTTTTTGCCAATTGGGCCCATAATACTTGCTGATGTTGTCAATCCATCTTGTTTTAGGTCTCTTTTGTGGACACTTTTTATCAAGTGGAATCCATTCTATGACTGCCTTGGACCACTTACCATCAGTTCTTCTTGCTATGTGACTGATGGCAGGTGGATCAAGGCAGTTATTGTATTGTTTTTATTTTCCATTGCCATTTCAAAATTGATCTCATTTTGTCAGAGGACTGAAAAACAATAAAAAGGATAGACATGGAACCTTGCAAAAATTATTAATTGTAACATTTTAACAAGACTCAAAATGTAATAAAACAAATATAAACTAGCCTTTCTCTTCTTTCTAAAATGCTTACAAGATTCAGCATGAAAGTCTTCAACTCTTGGACTTCCGGTTTTGCGCAGTAGCACACGGTCACATGATTGCAAAGCTCCACTTCCTGTGGCTCTTTTTGTCCTGCCAGGGGAGCCTAAATGGGTCTAAAGCCAATCCGAAGAGGCAGCGAAGAAAGAGGGGTGCCCCAGCGATCCAGGAACGATGGCGATTGTCCTGTTCGATCTGGGAATTCCCTCTAACCCAGACATGTAAACCTTGTGACGTCACATGACGTCGCACAACGTATCAGAGCCTTTTCGCCATTGCCGGCAATGAGGTGGGCATGACATAGTTGATTGGACAACCAAGCCTCTTTTAACAGGTGGCCGCCCTTAGTTGTATCGTGAGCAATGACTCTGGCCTCTGTAAAATTGAAAGTATGGTTGTGCTCGATAGTGTGAGCTCATACCTGAGATCATTTTTCTTTGCACTTGATGGCCAGTTCATGCTCATAGAGCCTTGTCCGGAGGCGTTTCGTGGTCTCCCCAATGTAGTTACATGAGTAATCATTGCAGTTGATTTGGTAGACCACGGATGACATGTCGCCCGTGGATAGGGGTTCTTTAAGGCACATTATTTGTGTGCACAGGGTCTGACTGGGTCTGTGAGCTACTCTGATGTTATGTGCTGATAGTATTTGTGCCGCTGTTTCCAAGACGCCATGGATGTAGGGGAGTGTGACCCAGGTGGTAGTCGTTGTTCTGTCATCTGCAATCTATGATGCTTGTTGTTGGTGGCAACATCGGATGAAATCAATAGAATATCCATTTTATGTGCATACCTGATAAAAAGGCTTGGTTGTCCAATCAACATTCTGTTAACTGGCATATTGAGCTATTGCCAGCCTACCAGATGCTGCGCCGACATGAATTATCATGCAGGAGGACTGAATGGATGAACCAACGATCACTTCACCCCGGCATGAGCAGGGGGGCAGAGGATCGTAACCTCTCACTAGCTGATACATCAGCGCACCAGGAGATGACGAGGAGGCAGACCAGACCCATGGACATCAGGAGAGGGCACCTGACCAATGTGGACAGCGATGCCAGCACGATGGAGGAGCGACCAGCCGAGACAGCAGCATCGCATGCAGGAGAGTCATTTGGGCAGCGAGACAATTGCCCACAGCAAGACGAATGCTCCCGGCAGGCAGGGCGAGTGGAGAGGGGCAGAGCGCCAAAACTTAAAACAGACATCAGCCACCTCAACAGAAATAGGATCGATGCAATTGATTGCAGGAGGGTGGGGGCCAAATAGACCTGTAACGCACTCATTAGCTAAACTGTTGGCTTCACAGACTATAAGAACATGCTTCCCAATCCTGGCTTACACTCTGACGACGTCAGCAGGTGCTGATGAAAGCTCAGTTTTAATAAAAATTTTAGTCTCGGTGATCCGTGTTTCCGGTTTTGTCACGAATATACCCAAGACTCGCATTTTTAGGACTATATATATATTGTCTTCAACTCTTTACTGCTGAAAATCTGACATAGTTTTTCAAATCCCAATTTTTTTTTTAATCCCATTTATATCCCGCCCTTCTCCGAAGACTCAGGGCGGCTTACAATCTAAGCACAAATCAATGTGCTTAGCAATAGCCTTCATTCTATGTATATGCCTGCTTATTAGGGCTTTCGCCCCCCCCACCCAAGCGGCATTATTACAAAGTCAGCTTATTGCCCCCAGTAATCTGGGTCCTCATTTTACCTACCTCAGAAGGATGGAAGGCTGAGTCAACCTTGAGCCTGGTGGGACGCCAACCTGCACTAATTGCAGGCAGCTGGTGTTACTTAAGGAGGCATTAGCCCACTGCTCCACCAAGGCTCTTGCACTTGAAGTGGTAAAACCTGTTTTTAACTTAGTCTTAAAGCTGTTTTGAGTACTCAGTGGTTTCATCTGTGCCTCTGAGGTGAATGTTTTGTGATCTGTAAACTGTACATTTTTAAAAATACAACCCTATCCCACCCCAATAAACAAGGAATCAGTACTTTTTAAATTTAGTCAATAAACTTACTAAGCTTGGGTACAGGCTGTGTGTCCCAAAATTGGTATTTACGTTTGGTTGCTTCATCAATATTCTTTGCTGGGCCCTGACAGGCTGACAGCAACTCCATAGCTCTTTGAATGTCTTGTAGTTTCTGCATTGGAATGGCTGGATTCTGCAGGCATACAATCACAGGTAAAAGAGAATGCTATTTCATTAATACTGTCACAACTATACTGAGTTTACCACAACCTGTTGTGCATTTTGGATATATTACACCTTGTTATCAAAGCTATCCTACAAAAAAACTGTTTCCGCTTCCAGGATGAAAAACAGAGTTGTATTTAAAGCAAATATTAATTCCAGGATATATCAATAAAGTTTGTGTTTAGTATATAGAGTGATCATATGGGCCCCTTGACATTGCAAATATGGAGATGAGGAGACCATAGTAACTATATGACCTCTTATGTCTTTTCAGCATCCTGATTTTTTCATTTTTTTTCTCTTTGATGCTCCAATCAGACAAGAATCTGAGATCCTACTTCACCCAATGATATTGAATCTTGGAAGAATCAGGACCAACAAAAGGATTTTTTTTTACACAACCAATAATTAAACTTTAGAAGTCACTACCATGAGATGTAGTGCTGGCTACCAGCTTGGTTGGACCAATTTATGGCAGTCATGGGAATCAATGGCTATTAGCTTTGATGACAATGAGACTGCCCCTGAAGGGCATCTACTGGGAGACTAGTGGGCTTCCTTGTGGCTGACCACTGTCCAAACAGACTGCTGGATTAGATGAGCTTCAGGTTTGATCCAGAAGGGTACAACTTATGTTCTTATCCTTGTAGTTTGCAACTTTACAGCACCTCAGACTATTCTTCTAAGAGTCTTTATCACCATCTTCTATGTCATCTTTATCCTTGTGAGAGTCCTTAAGTAAGGCCTCAATGGATCTCCCTTCTTCAGTCAGCCCATCTCCTCACCCTCCCATCAGCTGGCAGACAACTCAGAGATGGACACCATCCGCAGACGCCAAGATGGTTTGGAAACCGAAGGGCAGAATTTAACAGATAATATGCATTAGATGCTCCAGCAGCTGCAAATTTTAGCTCAACAATTGCTTCTTCCACCACACTCCTGGCTGTTTACCAGAGAGATTTACAGGAGACTCAACCAAAATGAGAATGTTTCTTGCTCAGTGTGAAGTATTCATTCATTCATCCCTGACTGCGCAATTCAGATGTGGCCTGAATGATAAGACTGTGAACAAATCCAACAGGCAAGGAGCCCCCTGCTATACACTGGATGAAATCTAAATATCCTGCATAACAATTGAATCCCGTTTCGCAGAAATCCAAGCTCACTCTAACCGTTGCCAACTGCCACTTCCCAGGCTACCTTCTCCTGTCTCTATTTCACACACCCCAACTGCTCCTGACCAAGATGGGGAAGAACTGATGCAAACTGGGACAGCCAGACAAGTCCCCACCATGGAAGAACGACAGAGATGCAGGGAGTTAGCTCTCTGTTTCTACTGTGGATAACCTGGACATGTGGTCAAGGACTGCCCTTCAAAACCACCCAAGAAAGGAGACAAATGTCCTAGCAGCTCCTCCACTACCAACTGCCCAGATCACAAACCCCAGGACCAAGGAAATGGCAACAGCCTCTCCCACAAAAGCTCACAGGAGGGGCTCACCAAGTATTGAAAGGGGTTCACAGACAACCATGCTAAGTTACATTGTTATGCATTGATTCTGTTGTATTCCTCCCCTCTAGTCGTGAAAAAACCCTACCTGCTCTGATAGATTCAGCAGCAACAGCTAACTTACAGGTGAAACTCGAAAAATTAGAATATTGTGCAAAAGTTCCATTTATTTCAGTAATACAACTTAAAAGGGGAAACTAATATATGAGATAGACTCATTACATGCAAAGCAAGATAGTTCAAGCCGTGAGTTGTCATAATTGTGATGATTATGGCGTACAGCTCATGAAAACCCCAAATCCACAATCTCAGAAAATTAGAATATTACATGCAATCAATAAAACAAGGAGTGTACATAGAACAATACCGGACCTCTGAAAAGTATAAGCATACATATGTACTCAGTACTTGGTTTGGGCCCCTTTTGCAGCAATTACTGCCTCAATGCAGCGTGGCATCTTTCTCATCTTTCTCTTGGCAATGCCCCATAGATTCTCTATGGGGTTCAGGTCAGGCGAGTTTGCTGGCCAATCAAGCACAGTAATCCCACGGTCATTGAACCAGGTTTCGGTGCTTTTGGCAGTGTGGGCAGGTGCCAAGTCCTGCTGGAAAATGAAGTCAGCATCCCTATAAAGCTCGTCTGCGGAAGGAAGCATGAAGTGCTCCAAAATCTCCTGGTAGACGGCTGCGTTGACCCTGGACTTAATGAAGCACAGTGGACCAACACCAGCAGATGATATGGCTCCCCAAATCAACACAGACTGTGGAAACTTCACACTGGACTTCAAGCATCTTGCAGTGTGTGCCTCTCCATTCTTCCTCCAGACTCTGGGTCCTTGGTTTCCAAATGAGATGCAAAAGTTGCTCTCATCAGAAAAGAGGACTTTGGACCACTGAGCAACAGACCAGGTCTGTTTTTCTTTAGCCCAGGTAAGACGCTTCTGACGTTGTTTGTTGTTCAGGAGCGGCTTGACAAGAGGAATACATCATTTGAAGCCCATGTCCAAGACCCATCTGTGTGTGGTGGCTCTTGATACACTGACTCCAGCCTCAGTCCCCAACACTTTTGAATGGCCTTTTCCTGACAATCCTCTCCAGGCTGCGGTCATCCATGCTGCTTGTGCACCTTTTTCTTCCACACTTTTCCCTTCCACATAACTTTCTATTAATGTGCTTTGATACAGCACTTTGGGAACATCCAACTTCTTTTGCAATTACCTTTTGAGGCTTTCCCTCCTTATGGAGGGTGTCAATGATGGTTTTCTGCACAACTGTCAGGTCAGCAGTCTTCCCCATGATTGAGATTCCTACTGAACCAGACTGAGAGACCATTTAAAGGCTCAGGAACCCTTTGCAGTTGTTATGGCTTAATTAGCTGATTAGAGTGGGACACTTTGAGTCTAGAATATTGCACCTTTTCACAATATTCTAATTTTCTGAGATTGTGGATTTGGGGTTTCCATGAGCTGTAAGCCATAATCATCACAATTATGACAAATCACCGCTTGAACTATCTTACTTTGCATGTAATGAGTCTATCTCATATATTACTTTCCCCTTTTAAGTTGCATTAATGAAATAAATGAACTTTTGCACGATATTCTAATTTTTCGAGTTTCACCTGTATAGTTAAGTTTATACCTGGCAACGGTGAAGGAGATCAGGATTTCAATAGTAATAATAATAAACCTTTATTGTAAAAGTACAACATGTGTACATTGAGATTAGCTGAGCCTCCCCCCCCGTGCTCTGAAGTTCCCTTTGCAAGTAAAAACTAGTGATGGACGGCTTTTGAAAGTGGGTCCTATTATACATTCCACCGTACTGTTGCAATTAACCATAGAGACATTAACCTTTTTCATGACTAGCCATCTGGACCTTCCCATAGTATTTGGAGCCAATTGGTTGCTACTTCACGAACCCACAATTAAGTGGAAGCAATGGTCTCTTTCTTTTAATGATCCTGATTGCCACTCTCATTGCAATCAGCTGCACAAAATGCCCCTTCAGCCACCACTGAAGACTAGCAGGGAGATTCCCAACCTCCATAGCAAATACAGACTGCAGATGTCTTTGGGGAGGAAGAAGCATCTGTCCTTCCCCCACAAAGAGACTGCGAGTGTGCCATAGACCTGGTTCTTGGGTCCAAAATTCCTGCCAAGAGGCAGTACCAAATGTCAACTAAGGACGTCAGTGACCATGAAACTCTACTTCAGACTCTAATTTGGAAAAGGGATGCATACGACCATCCCAATCACCATCTAGGGGTCCCACCTTTTTTATGCCCCAAAAGCAAGACTACAGCAGACCTAGAGAAAGTGGGGACACACACCCCCGAGAATTGTCCACAATCACCAGGCCCTCAACTTAGTGATGGTGAGAGACCATTACCCACTGCCATTAATTCCAGATCTCTTGGACAAACTTCAAAAAGCAGACATTTTTATGAGACTAGACTGCAGCAATGCTTACAACCTCATTAGAATCAAAGAGGGGCACAAATACTTAACTGCCTTCAACATCAGATACAGCAAATTGAATACACTGTGGTTCCCTTTGGGTTAGTAAACGCGAGGGCAGTATTTTCCAGATTTATGAACCACATTTTTCCTGATCTCACTGATACATTTGTAGTTCTTTACCTGGTGACATTTTGATTTACTCTGAGGATGAATAAGTATAAGAAGTGGAAAAAGGGGCACATAACTAAGGCAGAATATCAGCAAATAGCCTGTGCCTGCAAAGATGAAGTGAGGGAAGCTAAGGCTCAAAATGAACTAAGGCTTGAGACGAAAGTCAAAAATAGCAGTGTTCCAATATCTCAGGGGCTGCCACAAAGAAGAGGGAGTCAACCTATTCTCCAAAGCACCTGAAAGCAGGACAAGAAGCAATGGATGGAAATTAGTCAAGGACAGAAGCAAACTAGAACTAAGGAGAAACTTCCTGACAGTTAGAACAATTAACCAGTGGAACAACCTGCCTCCAGAAGTGGTGAATGCTCCAACACTGGAAGTTTTTAAGAAGAGACTGGACAGCCATTTGTCTGAAATGGTATAGGGTTTCCTGCCTGAGCAGGGGGCTGGACTAGATGACCTCCAAGGTCCCTTCCAACTTATGCTTATGCTTATTATTATTATTATTATTATTATTATTATATTATTATTATTATTATATTATCTCAGCACACAGAACATGTACGTATAGAATAGAATAGAATAGAATAGAATAGAATAGAATAGAATAGAATAACAAAGTTGGAAGGGACCCTGCAGGTCATCTAGAGCAACCCCCTGCCCAAGCAGGAGTCCCTACACCATTTCTGACAGATGGCAGTCCAGTCTCTTCTTGAAAGCCTCCAGTGCTGAAGTACCAACAAGATCTGAAGGCAGTCTGTTCCATTGGTTGATTGTTCTCATGGTCAGGAAATTTCTCCTTATTTCCAGGCTGAATCTCTCCTTGATCAGTTTCCATCCGTTATTCCTTGTCTGGCCTTCAGGTGCTTTGGAAAATAGGTTGACCCTCTCCTCTCTGTGACAGCCCCTCAACTATTGGAACACTGCTATCATGTCTCCACTGGTCCTTCTCTTCACTAGACTAGCCATGCCCAGTTCCTGTAACTGTTCTTCATATGTTTCAGCCTCCAGTCCCCTAATCATCATTGTTGCTGTTCTCTGCATTGTTTCTAGAGTCACAACATCTTTTTTTATAGTGTGGGGACCAAAATTGGTTGCAGTATTCTAGGTGTGGTCTTACTAAGGCTTTATAGAGTGGTATTAGTACTTCACGTGATCTTGATTGAATCCCTCTGTTAATGCAACTTAGGCAAAGCAAAGCAAGGTAGCAAGATGTCAGTAACATCAAGTGTGGCTAGAAAAATGCAACGCTTGTTCCCAACAAGGTGATCAGGCCCCTGAGCTTAGGCTGGTTTATTTTAACGCCAGATCCGTCGTTAATAAGGCTCCCCTCATTCAGGAATTGATTGAGGAGGAATGTGCGGATCTGGCGTGCATTACGGAGACTTGGTTGGGCTCGGAGGGAGGGGTTCCTCTGACTGAGTTATGCCCTCCAGGTTTCCGTGTGCTACACCAGCCACGGGCTCAGGGTAGGGGCGGTGGGGTGGCAGTGGTTATCCGGGAGACTTTATGTCCGCGGGAGACCACCATTGTCCAAACGGCCGGGAGTGAATCCCTCCTCCTGAGATGTGGTTCTCGGGTTCAGTTGGGCTTGTTGCTCACATACCTGGCGCCCAGCTGTGTGGCAACAGCCCTGCCCGAGCTGCTCGATACTCTCTCACGGTTGGCGGTGGAGTTCCCCAGGCTTATAGTTCTGGGTGACTTCAACCTGCCTTCACTGGGAGGGTCGTCTGAGTTGGCTCGGGAGTTCATGGCCTCCATGACGACCATGGGCCTGACCCAAGTTATTGAGGGCCCGACTCATGTGGGGGATCATACTCTCGACCTGGTGTTCCTGTCTGGACAGTGGTTGGATGATCTGGGAGGGGGTTCACCAACCATTGTTCCCCTGTCATGGTCAGATCATTATCTCCTGCGGCTGGTCTTCCGTTACGCCACCCCCC
>JAKJMR010015920.1:5488-31414 GCA_024449315.1 Daboia siamensis
TCAAGGTCTCTTTCAAAAACCTGCAGTTTTCTCTCAGATGTTTTGATGTCACAAAACATGCTTTCTGCTGTTTTCCCTGCACCTTGTAATTGTTTGTTCAGTAGACTGAAGTGGTGTGTAAAGACTGTAAAAAACATGAGGTTGGTAAGCCAGGCCGTATCAGTGAGCTGTGGATATTCTTGCCCCTTTTCATGCACAAACAGCCTAATTTCATCCAAGCAGGCTACAAATCTCTCCAGGACTTGTCCTCTGCTCAGCTACCGGACATTATACATAAATAAACAATCATACTGTGCCTGAACCTCTTCAAGTAGTACTTGAAATTGCCGACAATTCAGAGCACGAGCCATGATGTAATTCACTATTTTTGTGATGTCTTTGAGGACATCGACAATTTTTTTGTTGCTTTCCCTGGCACAAAGAGCTTCCTGGTATATAAAGGAATGGAACTGAATTACTTTATATTTTGTTTCTTGAAGAAACAACTGTATGAAACCAGATGTTGCCCCCACCATAGAAGGTGCTCCATCACTTGTAATTGAAACCACTTTTTCTGGTCTTATATCTTGTGACAAAAAAGCTTCCTTAGCAGCACTGTAGATATCTACACCTTGTGTTCTTTCAGGCAAAGACACTAGTTTCATCAGCTCTTCTCTCATGATGTCACCAACAGCATAACACAAAATTACTGCCAGGCTTGCACGATTATTGATATCTGTGCTTTCGTCCAAGCACATGGAGTAATAGGCTGCCTTTTGTATGTCAGTGGTATGCTGCTAACATCACTTGCCATGCACTGGACTCTATCTTTCACAGTATTTCTGCTCAGTGGTATCTCAGAGATGCGTTGAATAATTTTATCCTTGTTTGGGAAATCATGGAAAAGAGAATGTTGCAACATTCCAGCTGGAGCCTGGCACTGATCCTGGCGCTTCCACTGAGCCCTGACAGCCCTGCAGCTCCAGCCATCTCTCGCTCAGGCTTGTGTGGTGCTGCCACCGGTTCAGCTCATTCCCCTCCCCTGCTATCACTTTTCTAGGATGGTTGTGTACCACCTGCCAGGTGCCAATGTGCCACAGGAGGTACACGTACCACTGGTTGAAAAGCCCTGGACTAGATGACCTCTAAGGTCCCTTCCAACTTTATTATTATTATAATATTATTAGTACATTCTAACCACTGTGCCACCACAGTGGAGCTGATGGATGACACAAGTTCCCCCGGTCTTTGTCGGCAACCAGACCTACTCACATGGACTCTAGGTTTGTGGAGCGTGGCAGGCTGGTGCCTGGATTTCTGGATGGCTAACTGGCTTGTGGGAGTTTTGAACTTTTGTTGGTGTCTGTATCTGTGTGCTCTGAACTTCAGGAGACATTGTAGGACTGCACAGCTGTTTGTAAATAAGGCCTTTTCATTAATTATTATTAGACACAACACAGACACACATACACTACCTCCACACTCGTCTAACAAAAATGGACTATATATTGCCTGGGATCCAACAGGCATATAAACTTATTTTATTAACCTATTTAGTGCTTGACATAGCCAATTTTTAAAATTTCCACATTGAATCATCAGGTGTTTATCTAAATCTTTTACCATTGTACTATAAGGAGGATGATTCCATCCAGCCAGGATCTTTCCCAGGGGACTGTGAGGAGGGATGAAAACATTACCTCCCTTTCCCACATTTTTATCTCCTTTTCCCTGATCTGGGGAGTCCCCTCTTTGATCCTTCTGAGGCTTCTTGGAAGGTCTATTACCCATCAGTGGTTACCGTCTGGTTCTGTTATTCTTACCAACCTAATGAGACCGCTTTTCACTTCACCAAGCAGCTTCCTCCTTTTCTGGCCAATCTCCTAGTGGAGGTATGGAAACTCGTACTCAGGAGTCTGCTCTCACTTCGCCTTGCCAGCCCTTGTGGCCCTCGAGGCATCTCAGTCACACTCTCACAGGTCTCAGATTCACACCAGCTTACCCACCCAGCCGCCCATGTAACTGTGAAAATGCCCTGATTTTCTTACCTGTGCACAGAGTTTCCCGGCAATTGGTACTTGACCCACCTCCTTGCCTTGCCAGTCCTTCAGACCCTCGGGACATTCACACCTAGTGTATGTATGTCTTGCCAGTCTTCCAGGACCCTTGTGGCATCCCAAAAAAATTGACCTGACTTCCTTTGTTCCTGGAAACCACTATTTAGTGTCCGGTTCTTCATGGGTGCCGGGCTGGGGGCAGTCACCTTTCAGGATACTGTCGAAAACGATGTGGCACCTTTTCCCTTGGGGGTGGCCACTCCCAGGGATCCGGGGACTGTTTGGATTATCCCAGACAAGCCCCCAAGTTGTTTGGAAAGTGGCTCAAGATCCCAAAACAAACAAACTCAATTGGAATTCCAGCAACAAAGTTTTATTTAAAAAGCATTTGCAAAGGCTTGGTGAACTGAAACACATGTAGGAGTTCAGCCACACCTTAAAGAGTTGTTTGACACATTTCTATATCCTACCCCCGATGCAGATTCCCCCCTCCCCTATCGCACTCAATGCCCCTTCCCCAATCATCCAATAACTACTCCTGACCGCCTAAAACCACTATCCCTCCCATGTTCCAGGAAGCCCCTTTGTGCACATCCTATCTATCACCATCTAATTTTCTGGTAACAAAGCTGGGCTCCTATAGTTATTCATATATTTCCTCTGCTTGCAGTTTCAGTTAGCGAGCAACTTCTGCTTTTCTTATTTGTATATAGTTTACTTCTCTGACTTTATGACTTTCAGGTGGCTTCTTCTATAGACCTTTAGACTCATTAGAAATTTCTGAATAATAATCTATTCCTTTCAACTTGAATATGAGCCAACAGTATGCAGCAGCAGCCAGAAAATGCTAATACAATCCTAGGTTGTATAAACAGAGTGATAGAATCAAGATCACATGAAGTATTAGTACTGCTTTATAAAAAACCTTAGTAAGACCACACCTGGAATACTGCAACCAATTTTGGTCACCATACTACAAAAAAGATGTTGAGAGTTTTGATAAAATTCAGAGAAGAGCAACTAAGATGAGACTAAAACATATGAAGAATAGCTGCAGGACTTGGGTTTGGCTAGTCTAAAGAAAAGAAGAAACACGGGTGACATGATAGCAGTATTCCAGTATTTGAGGGGATGCCACAAAGAAGAGGGGGTCAAATTATTCTCCAAAGCACCAGAAGGCAGGACAAGAAATAATGGTTAGAAACTGATCAAAGAGAAAAGCAACCTGGAATTAAGGAGAGTGAGGACTGTTGTGTAGCCGGTTCTTTGCAGGCATTGAGCGAGACAGAAAGTTCAAAACAGCAACAGGCTTTATTGAAGGTCAGAACATAACAGAAGCAACAAAGGAGCTGCTGTGTAGCTATTTATACGGTTGGCTGATAGGCGGCGACCAATAGGTTTAAAGTAGTGGTTTCCCACCCAAAGACCTACTTAGCCGGCTGGAGACAACCACTCTGGGCCTGCCCAGCAATCGTTACAAGCATACATATGAACTAAGCACTTAGCAATTGAACTAAGCAATTAGCAAGCAGTATATATAATGTATTGGGGTTTGTTTTACTGTGTAAACCACGTGGGTTTGAATGCTGGAAGGTTGCTTAAGCAGGGAGCTGGCTAACGGCTCCCAGCTCCTCAGACAACCCATCTCCAGCGCCACCATTGGCTGCCTCTAGGGTGGAATAGGTTGCTTTAAACCTATTGGCCGCCACCTAGAGGCCAGGGTATAAATAGCTGCATTTGCAACCCTGTTTCCCAGTTCGGTTTCTGAAAGCAAATAAAGTATGTTCCTGACTGAACTCACTCGCCTCGTCTCTTCTATCAAGCAACGAACCCAGTACACAACACTGGCGATGAAGGTGGGATCCTGCTCCTTCCATAGAGCTGAGAGTCACTAGGGGTGAGGCCGGAACGCACCTGGCGGGAAAGCAATTTCCCTCCCCTACAGTCAGCCTAGCACAGCCACGCTATCGACCACGAGCCCTGAGGATCAGTCCCTGGGCATACGGAGGAGCAGGACAAGAAGACAACGAGCCCCAGCCGCGAAGAGCACACTGAAATGGCGAAGGTCGGAAAGCTAGAAGAATTTGACATAGCTCACCCAGAAAGATGGTCTTCGTATCTATCCAGAGTTGAGAACTATCTCCGCACCAACCAAGTCGCCGAGGACGGCCTGAAGGCCGCTACACTCCTGTGTGTTTGTGGCCCAGCCACGTTCAACATCGCAGAGAACTTGTTTGCTCCAACACCGCTGGAGTTTGTAACGTTCACGGACTTGAAGAAATGGCTCAGCGACCATTTCCAGCCTAAGCTTTTGGTAACAGCATGGCGCCACGCATTTGAACAGAGGGTTCAACAGCCAGGTAAAACAGTGTCTGAATTCATCGCGGCGTTGAGGCAGGCTACACACCTGTGCCAGTTCTCTGACATAGAGGAGAGACTCCAGGACCGGCTCGTCTGTGGTCTCCGAAATCGAGAGTTGCAACAAAAACTCTTCGCCAAAGAGACTCTGTCGTTTCCAGACACGTTGAAGGAGTTCATGGCAGATGAAGCCGCTGGCGGGGCCATAAAAGCCATGCGGCCCGCCAAAACTGCACAGCATGAGGAAACCGTCCACCACAAAGACGCTGAACACACTGAAGACTCCGACAACATAGAAGTTGACAAGCTCCAAAGGGACGACGACCAACAACGTCGCAGTGACAATCAACATGGGACAACTTACAAGGCAGGTCCCTTCCTTAGGTGCCCAGGGTGTGGCGGCCACCACCAACGAATGGACTGTAGGTTCTGGACAGCCACGTGCCGGGCCTGCAGGAAGACCGGCCACATCGCGTCCGTCTGCAGAGGTTGTCAGAAGGACCAACAATCGAACCGCCAGTCGGACATTCCGATCAGGAGAGATACCAGGGCCCCGGGGCAGTTTAGCATAGGGTTTTGCTCCAGCCGCAGAAGCATTGGCTGCACGGGAGGTCGCCACCCCATTAAGCTGAAATTTTGACTTCAGGTCCAGCTGCAAGGGGTCCCTTGCAAAATGGAACTAGACACGGGGTCCGCCGTGTCCATTATATCACTTGAAACATTCAAGTTCGTCTGCACTCGCAGCGAGATGGGCCAAGCTCAGGCCATCTGATATTATACTGACCGACTTCCAGAATGCCAGAGTCGCAGTCAAGGGCGAGGCCACATTGGCCGTTAAATTCAAGGGGTTTTCTGGGCACCTGGACATTGTCGTAGTACGGGGTCAGCGAACGAGCCTGATCGGGCTCGATTGGTTTGATGCATTAGGCATCCAAGTCACCAGTATCAACTGGACACAAGTTGCGAGTCTAGCAACAGTATGCAAGGAATTCGCAGATGTGTTTGACGCAAGTCTAGGGACTTACAAGGGCCTGCTGATAACATTTAAACTAGATCCTACTGCACTGCCTGTCAGGATTAAACCTCATAGAGTGCCATTTGCTCTTAAACACAAGATAGATGCTGAATTGGATAAGCTAGTTGAACAGGGGGTACTACAGCCCGTAGATGGGGGTGAATGGGAAACCCCAATCGTTACGCCACTAAAAGCCAATGGAGAGGTCAGGATTTGCACTGATTACAAGTGCACACAGCATCCGTACCGGTACCAGTAGTAAGCCACATCCTGGCATCACTGCAAGGGGGTACAGTTTTCACAAAGTTAGATTTGGCTCAGGCCTACCAACAGCTTCCTGTGGACGAGGCCACAGCTGCAGCACAGACGATTGTAACTCACAGAGGGGCTTTTAAAGTAAAACGCCTGAAATTCGGGGTTAGTGTAGCTCCTGGCATTTTCCAAAGCATTATGGAGCGTACGCTCAAGGGTATTCCGGGGGTCTGCCCCTACTTCAACGATGTGCTCATTGCCAGTGAGTCCACTGAGGTGCTTGCAAGGAGGCTCAGAGCAGGCCTTAAATTTAAGAAAAACAAGTGTAGCATAGGAGTCCCTTCAACTGAGTTCTTGGGTTTCCGTATCAATGCCAATGGCATCCACCCTGCCGAGTCCAAACTGAAAGCCATTCAGATGGCACCCAGCCCCAAAACAAAGGGAGAGCTTCAGGCATTCCTAGGCCTCCTCAATTTTTACCATGCATTCCTTCCTAACAAGGCCGCAGTGGCAGAACCGTTACACCAGCTCTTGGATAAAAACACTGCTTGGAAATGGACCAAGGTAAATGAAAGCAGTTTTAAGGCATTGAAGGCCCTACTGTCCTCCAGTTCAGTGATCACCCACTTTAAAGAGTTGATGCCGGTGTGCCTTGCGTGTGACACATCCCCATATGGGGTGGGGGCTGTTTTAAGCCATTTGGAGAGCGATGGGACTCAAGTCCCAATTGCTTACTATTCGAGGACATTGTCCTCCGCAGAGCGCAATTACGCACAAATTGATAAAGAGGCATTGCCCATTGTAGCTGGGGTAAAAAAATTCCATGACTATGTGTATGGTAGGGACTTCACGGTCTTCACAGACCATAAACCGCTATTGGGGTTATTCACTACTGACAGACACCCCACATCTTGTCCCCTAGGATGTTAAGATGGTCCATTTTCTTATTGGCCTACAGCCTCAGGCTAATTCACAAACCCGGCAAAGACATGGGCCATGCAGATGGCCTCAGCCAGTTACCATTGCCTCAGACCAAGCCAGATCCAGATCCAGCGGCTCGCATTTTGTCTATTCAGGATTTGCCTGAGTTTCCCCTCCATGCAGGGGATGTGGCTGCAGAAACTGCTGCAGAGAAGGTTTTAAGCAGAGTGCTATCCTGGATTCACACTGGGTGGCTGGAAAACAGTCCTGGACTGACGATAGGGGTTTTTAAAAAAGAAAATGTTTTTATTATTTTATCACTGGGGCTTGTTAGTTTAATCTTTTTTTAACATTTGTATTATTGTGTTTTATTGTTGTTAGCCGCCCTGAGTCCTTCGGGAGATAGGGCGGCATATAAGTCCCAATAATAAAATAAATAATAAATAAATAACTACTTCACACGTAGACACGAGCTTCCAGCTCACAAGGGTTGTATTCTATGGGGGAGCAGGGTCATTGTCCCCACTTCATTGAAAGACAGGGTGTTGCAATCACTTCATGAGGGACATCCAGGCATTGTCCGGATGAAGGCATTGTCACGAAGCTACTTATGGTGGCCAGGGTTAGATGAGGCTACAGAAGCTCAAATAAATGGGAGTTACACGTGTCAGCAGTCCAGGCCTGAAATGCCACATGCTCCTGTCCATAGATGGGAGGAGACACACACTCCCTTGTCGAGGATTCACATCAACTTTGCTGGGCCCTTTCAGGGACAGCTATTTTTTATAGTGGTCGACAGCCACTCTAAATGGCTGGAAGTTATTCCAATCGCGAATATGACTACTGCTAGGACCATCCAGGTGCTTAGCAAACTTTTTGCAATGCATGGGCTGCCGGACGTTGTAGTGTCCGATAATGGGGCCCAGTTCACAGCAGCAGAATTTCAAGCCTTCTTGAGGACTAACCTCATTAGGCACATGACATCGGCTCCATTTCACCCTTCCAGTAATGGGCAAGCTGAACGGATGGTGCGCACTACAGTTGCAAGAAAAAGTATGTGAACCCTTTGGGATTACATGGAGTTTTGCATGAATTGGCCATAAAATGAGCTCTAAACATCATGTAAGTCACAACAATAGAAAAACACAGTCTGCTTAAAATAATACTACACAAACATTAGCTGTTCTCATGTTTTAATTTATTTATTTATTTATTTAATTCCATTTATATTCCGCCCTTCTCCGAAGACTCAGGGCGGCTTACAAGCTTAGCAGTAGCCTTCATTCTATGTATATGCCTGCTTATTAGGGCTTTCACACACACCCCAAGCGGCATTATTACAAAGTCAGCTTATTGCCCCCAACAATCTGGGTCCTCATTTTACCTACCTCGGAAGGATGGAAGGCTGAGTCAACCTTGAGCCTGGTGGGATTGAAAATAAGATGGAAACATTCACAGTGCAGGGTGGAAAAAGTATGTGAACCTTTGGACTTAATAACTGGTTGACCCTCCTTTGGCAGCAATAACCTCAACCAAACATTTCCTGTAGTTGCAGATCAGACCTGCACAACGATCTGGAGTAATTTTGGACCACTCCTCTTCACAAAACTGTTTCAGTGTAGCAATATTCTTGGGATGTCTGGTGTGAATCGCTCTCTTAAGGTCATGCCACAGCATTTCAATCGGGTTGAGGTCAGGACTCTGACTGGGCCACTCCAGAAGGCGTATTCTGTTCTGTTGAAGCCATTGTTTTGTTGAATTACTTGTATGCTTTGGGTCACTGACCTGGTGCATCACCCATCCTCTGCGGAGCTTCAGTTGGCAGACAGATGGTCGTACATTTTCCTGCAAAATGTCCTGATAAACTCTGGAATTCATTTTCCCATCAATGACAACAATCCATCCAGGCCCTGAGGCAGCAAAGCAGCCCCAAACCATGATGCTCCCTCCGCCATGTTTTACAGTGGGGATGAGGTTTTGATGTTGGTGTGCTGTGCCTTTTTTTCTCCACACAGTGTTGTGTGTTTTTCCCAAACAACTCAATTTTGGTTTCATCTGTCCACAGTATATTTTGCCAGTAGTGCTGTGGAACACCCAGGTGCTCTTTTGCAAACTTCAAACGTGCTGCAATATTTTTTTGGGACAGCAATGGCTTCCTCTGTGGTGTCTTCCCATGTACTCCGTTCTTGTTTAATGTTTTCCTTATTGTAGATGTGTCAACAAAAATTTTAGCATGTGCCAGAGATTTCTGTAGGTCTTTAGCTGACACTCTAGGATTCTTCTTTACCTCATTAAGCATTATGCACTGTGCTCTTGCAGTCAGTTTTACAGGACGACCACGCCTAGGGAGAGTAGCAACAGTGCTAAACTTTCTCCATTTGTAGACAGTCTGTCTTACCATGGACACATGAACATCAAGGCTTTTGGAGATACTTTTGTAACCCTTTCCAGCTTCATGCAAGTCAACAATTCTTGATCGTAGGTCTTCTGAGAGCTGTTTTCTGCAAGGCATGGTTCACATCAGACAGTGCTTCTTGAGACCAGTAAACCCAAAACAGGTGTGTGTTTTTAAAGGGCAGGACAGCTGTCAGCAACACATCCAATATCATCACACTGATTGGAGTCAAGGTTGGCTCACTCCTGGCTCCAATTAGCTCTTGGAGAAGTCATTAGGCTAGGGGTTCACATATTTTTTCCACCCTGCACTGTGAATGTTTACATGTTATGTTCAATTAAAACATGACAACAGCTAATGTTTGTGTAGTATTATTTTAAGCAGACTGTGTTTTTCTATTGTTGTGACTTACATGACGTTTAGAGCGCATTTTATGGCCAATTCATGCAAAACTCCACGTAATCCCAAAGGGTTCACATACTTTTTCTTGCAACTGTACAAAGGAGTCACTGAAGCACATAGTGACTGGGGATTGGCACCACAGACTGACCGATTTTTTGCTCTGCCAGCAAACTATGCCTTGCACAGAAACTAGCAAAAGCCCAGCAGAGCTTCGCTGGAGAAGGCGACTAATCACAAAACTGGACAGACTGCACCCAGACTGGGTGGCAGCTCCTCAGATAACCTGTCTCCAGCGCCACCATTGGTTGCCTCTAGGGTGGCAATAGTTTGCTTTAAACCTATTGGCTGCCACCTAGAGGCCAGGGTATAAATAGCTGCATTCGCAGTCCCGTTTCCCAGTACGGTTCCTGCAAGCAAATAAAGAATGTTCCTGACTGAAATCACTCGCCTTGTCTCTTCTCTCAAGCAACGAACCCAGTACACAACAGTATACATAAGCAAACACTTACAGCATGTAAAAGGCCTGTAAGGTTTTACACTTAGCCTCACAATTGCCCCAGCATTACTCAGGAATTTAAAAGAGCCAAAAAACTCCTGAGCCGAGGTTTCAGCAAGCAAACAACTTTTATTTTGATCAAAATAGAGTTGGGTGGCCACATCTCTCTTCGTGGCTGGTAGAGATGAAGGCAACAACCAGGAAAGATGTCTTCCACCTTTTTATACCTTTCCAGAACAAAGAGATCTGGTCTTGGTACTAGGAACTGTTAGACACAAAAATAGTCACAAATTGAAATCCACTCTGTTTGAGTTACAAATAGAAAAGAAGTTTATTAGACTTCACAACAAAAAGTTTGCAAAGGGTGGTGGATTCAGGAAGGCAAACAATGCAATGTAACCAAGCACTGAACCACACCCCCCAAATTCCAAAATCACATATTATACATCCTATCACGATGCCCCATTCCCTCCCCCATGGCCCCATTGGCTTAGGCTTTGGAGGTTACAATCTATCAGAAGCGCCTAAACAGAATACATTATCTCCACCCCTGTTTGCTTACATTATACGAATAAGATCCCTCCCCTATTATCTTGTTTACTCAGACCATATATGTACATGCTTATCAATTCTAGAGGAGAGATGTCTCCCCTCTTCTACACCTGCCAGGGGTACCAGACACCAGAAGGTACTTAAAAAAAATTCCTAGATGGTGACTCACACTGGGCCCCATGGTAACTCCTGTTCTCCCCCTCCCTCCACTTGAGGCTTGTATTTTTCCCCATATACTCAAAGCATCTACTCAGGCAATTGATTATAAAATGATTATTATAAAATATAAAATATGATTACACGATAATACTAAAAGCATATATTGTTAGATGTTTTTGTGCCAGCCATGGCAGTTCCCCAAAAAGGTCATCAGATGGGATACATTCACTGGTCCCTGTCATTGGCTGGCAAGAAGGGGATTTGTTAGATGTTTTTGTGCCAGCCATGGCAGTTCCCCAAAAAGGTCATCAGATGGGAGCAAAAAGGCATCTTTGCTCCCACTGGTGGGTCAGGGGTCTCCGGCCCCTGCAGCCCCATTGGAGAGAGTTAATGGTCCTCCAGCCCCCTCACTCTCATTGGTAAGGGAGGGGCTGGGGACCCCCATAAAAACCTCTGCTCAGGGGCTGCCCTCTTCTTGTTGCTTTCTTCTTCAAGCTCCCTCTGGGAATGATCCATGAGCTCAATCCAGGCATGGATGCCTCCATGCCAGGGAACTCTTTCTCTTCACTCTATCTTTAAATAAAGCTTCATCTGATCGCATCCCTGCGTGCTGCCTTTTTCTTGGAAGCACCTTAACGAACCATCGGTCTCGTGAGGCCATCTCACATATATATTTTTATTTTTAAATTTCCTCACTACTTCCCAGTGCTTTTTTTTGTAAAAGAAAAAGGTCCCGAAACTCGCACATGTCATACAACCCGCTTTGCCTACCCTACAAGGTTCCATCCAAAAAAGGTGCCAGAACTCCGTTCTGAGCGTTCTATGAGAAAAAAAGCCCTGCTACTTCCAGTTATTTTTCACAGAACCAAAAGGTATAGCAAAATAATTCCTAGATGATGACTCACACACAATAACTCAGGCTCCACCATAACTCCTTTCCCCCCTCCCCTTACCATGCTCTTTTCATGTAAGCAATCACCTGTACCTAAAGCATGAAACATTTGCTTTTATATAACTATTTTCCCAATATAAAGCACCTACAAAGCTGCTTGCACATAAACGAAGATTACAAAGTATCACTACTAATATCAATATTACTAACAACAACCTTAAGCATAATACAATCCCTTCAGGCCAATACATTACAAGGACAATTAACCAGTGGAACAGCTTGCCTTCAGAAATCGTGGGTGCTCCATCACTGGAGATTTTAAAGAAAAGACGTCACTAGACAGTCACTTGTCTGAAATGGTATGGTTCTCCTGCTCAAGCAGGGGGCTGGACTAGAAGACCTCCAAGGTCCCTTCCAGCTCTATTCTAGTCTTTTGATTTAAGCATGAAGTTTAAAATCTTTTCAACACGACTTAAAAAGAACAAGCAGCTCTTTTCGCTGCTTTTTAATAGGAGGGGGGCGGGGGCGCTGCTGGCCAACCACAGTTTGAGAAAAACCTTAACTTCCAAAATAAAAAAAAAGGCGAAAGAGGCTCGGAAGCTGAGCGTTTGTATGAGTCTACTGTGCACGTACATACGGCCCATCTTTGTCGCAGTCTCGTAAAATAGAGGCGAATAGAAGGAAAATGGCGGATAGGTTTTCTCGCTTCAACGAGGACAGGGACTTCCAGGTACTGATACCCATAGCGAGAAATGGCGGCTGTGTTTGTGGTGTATAGGATCCTTTTCTTCCTCGTGTGGGTCTAAGGGAGATAGCAGTGCCACTTCTCGCCTTAAACTGCTATTCCATGTAGTTGAGGCCCCTTCGGGTCTCCGTAACTCTCCCTGCGGAGCTGTTTGGGGTGTTTGTTCTTTTGCCCTTTGGTTTTCTTTTTCTGATTAACGTTTCCCAAGTAAGATTTGCACGGAAGGCTACGTTCCCAGCGGGGTAATCTGGAATCTTTCTCTTTTGGGGTGTGGTTGGGAATGAGAGAATGCTCTTCCATTTCAACTTTAATCTAGTTTCTTAGAGACAAGTTCTTCCTTTTTCTTTACTCCCTATAAAAGAAATGTTTAAGGATCCGTAGCTGTATTTTATTAGTAGCTCCGTTGCTTTTCGCCAAGGATTTCGCTACTGTAGATTGATTCGAAATGGCCTCCTTTTCTCTCCAGTATAACATTCCCTTTCAGGTAGAATTTCTGTATCATGAACGTTTCCAAATAATTTACCTTTAAGAGGCTTCTTATTGTAAAATGGTTTATCCACCTGATCTCAGTTTAATGGAAAAAATGGGTATTTTTGGTGAAGGGAATGCATTGGTAATATTAACCAGAGATGTATTAACCAGAGATGAAGGTGGAGATGTTAAAAATGTGTTTAGTATTTTCTCTTTTCCTGTCCTTAGCATGTGAAACAACATACTGTATAAAAGAAAAATAAGGTACTGACTTTTGTTAATGAAGAGGTCAACTCTTTCAAATATTGATGATCTTGCATCCAAAGAACACAATCTTCCACTCACGTTTTTTTTGTAGCTTTGCAAAACCAAAGTTCTTGCTGTCCTGATGCAGATTGAAGAACTGTGATGGGAAATCAAAGATAAGCTATGTGACTTTTTTTCCATCTTGGGTCTATCATTAATTGTCTTTTCCCCATCTATAGGTTTAAATATGATAGTAATACAGAAGTTTTAAAATAAAATGATTCTTTAAACCCATTCCTATCCTATGTTTCCTGGAGGAGAAAGGGGAAGAATGAATTGGAAGTATATACGAAGGAGTTTTTAAAACACACAGACATAAAAAATAAAAATAAAAACAGCTACAAAAAGCAACTCTACAAAACAAATAAATAAATAAACAAGCGTAATAAGATATTCTGAGTTACTGAAATAGTTTTGTATCAAACTCTAGTATTAGCTCTTTGCTCTTAATATAACTTTAGCCAAATTCCAATTTAATCAGATTCCATTCAGATGGAAACAAATTTCTATTAAGTAGCTTAAAACATTTACAGATCTAAATAAAACAATTCAGTCATTTCTTTTGGTTGATGGATATATAGGTGTATTCAAGTTCTTCTCATATTTCATTTTTTTTTAAAAAAATAACCTTATTTCTTACTATAAAAATGGGTATTAAATTTCACATCCATCCCACCTTCCTCAAACCAGAATTCTAAGCAGAGAAAAAAAATAGTTAAAAAGATCAGACCCCCCCCCCCTTTTCCTTTCTGTCTCTCTTGCTCTTAAAGCAACACAGCCAGCAAATGGGGGTGGGTGGGGTAGAGACAGGAAAAGAAGAAGAAATTACACGAAAATCTCACCACTAACAAAATAGTTTTCTCTTTTTCACATGCATTTTCCATGAATTCTCTCACACATCCTCCATGGGACTCTTCTCATGCAAACGCTTAAAGAACAAAAAATCCGCAGTTTACTGTTTCTTTCATATTCTCGGGGTGGGGAGAAAAACTCTCTCACACACACAGAGGATCAGCATACCCACACTTCACTCCATTCAAACTGCTTGCATAAACACGTTCACATACAGATATTTCATTTCATACTTTCTCCTGACAAATCAATAACTATTATTATAATTTCAAGAAGCTGTTCACAAGCCAGTGAGCTCCTTTGTTTTTTTTTAACCTCTTTCTTTGTAAATAAGGCCTTTATTAATTACCGTATTTTCTGGCGTATAAGACTTTTTAACGCATAAAAATCTTCTCAAAAGTCGGGGGTCGTCATACACCCAGTCGCCTTATACTCCGGAAAATAGTAAATCCTCGGGAGCAGAGACATTAGTGGAAATGGACAAATCCAGCACTCGAGAATGGCGAAAGACGGCCTCCTCATAAATAAACCGACCAGCCCAACTGAGGCTGAGGCTCCAGCTTACCGCCATCTTAGGGCAGCAGACCCCTTTTTTATTTTTTTTTGGAAGGGAGCGGGAGTCAAGCGCGTGCCGAGCCGCCAGCGCTCGGCGAGCACGAGAGCTCAAGGGAGCGCGGGAAGCCAGGTGGAGGCCGACCTGACATGTTCACGCGGAGCTGAGCTTTACCCGACCCTGGGAGTTCGACTTCAGGGCGTGGTGCCGTGGCCAGACCTACAGCAACACCCGCCCAGGAAGGCGCAGCTCGGGAATTGCGACAGGCAGACCCCAGTGGAAAGCTGGCGCTGGGGATTCAGCAACCCAGGGTCGCCCCTCTACCCTGAAGTAGAAGGTGGCCTTTTGAAAAATAAATATTATAATATGTGCGGGGTTTTTCCCCTTTATTTCTTTTTCCCCTTTCTGTATACTCCAGCGATAACTTATGCAAGTGAAAGGAGGAAAAACCCCGAGTTTGCATTTTCTTGGAAAACTTTAGAAAAGCCCAGCAAAATGCAGGGGAGGATAAACGGGCTTCTCGATCTCAGTGCCACGCAGGGCTCCTGGTTTCTAGTTACTTGGAAACTCGGGGCTTTCTTTGAGGGAATCTCAAACTTGCGGCACAGGGCTGAGCCCATTTCTTTCACCACCAGCCCCCGCCCTCCGCCGCCCTGTTCATTAACTAACCTACGGAAAGAACCGCCTTCTTTCAGACCTGGTGCCTTCCCGAAGTGTTGGGCCACAATGCTCGTCGCTCCTGGCTGAAACAGCCAGCGCGTGTGGCTGAAGTAGAAGGGGGCGCCAAGGCGAGAGGAGACGACGTTTAGGCGAGGCAGAGCAAAGCTGATCTCGAGGCCGAAAGCTCTTTTTTTTTTTTTTTTTTATTGAAAAGTTTTTCAGTACATTTTAATTATTACATCCCATCCCCCAACCCTTCCCAACCCTATCCCACCCTCTCAGAGCAAAGCTGATCTCGAGGCCGAAAGCTCTTGATAAACCTTCACCTAATTGAGAAGCAGCCCTGACTTCCTACTTACCCGTATTTTCCAGCGTATAAGACTTTAACCCATGAAAATCATCTCAAAAGTTGGGGGTCGTCTTATACGCCCAGTCGTCTTATACGCTGGAAAATACGGTATTATTATTGGATACAACACAGACAGACACACATACACTACCTCCACACTTCTCTAACAAAAATGGACTATATATATTACCTAGGATCCAACAGGCATATAAACTTCTTTTATTAACCTATATCTTTAGTGTTTGACGTAGCCAATTTTTAAAACTTCCATATTTTGAGCAAAATGCACTAGTGCTTTTAATAGGATTTCTTGGCCACTCAAAATAACAATATTGAGTCATGGTACCTTTACTCTTATTCCAGGTGTATTTTCCAGATGAATCCATCCCATCCTGCTAGCATTTAAAACAGCAATACTTTATCATAATACTTTTACAGCCGATCCAAGCGAGAGAGCCAGGCAGGCGGGTGGGCAGGCAGCCGTCTCGCCCAGGGCAGCCGCCGCTGCCACCTCCGCTCCACCCCACCCTGTGGCTGGATCCCTCCGTAGGCCTCACCATGGCGCTGAAGATGTCGCCACAGCCCTCGCTGCCCCCAGCCCTGCCGCAGCCCCTGGCTGCCCCCCCCACGACGATGATGCAGCCACCCCCGAGCCCGGCCGCAGCCCCTCCAGCCATGGGGGGGGCGGCAGGTGCAGGGCGGGCGGGCCAGGCCCTGGAGCATTTCCCCCGCTGGGCAGAGAGCGCAGCAGTGGCAAAGGGCCCCCTCAACCACCAATCCCCTTTGAAGGCATATACGCAAACATGAGAATGGTTCACATACTCACATCTGTTGTCGGATCCAAGTGTGAAGTACAGGTGAAAAATGGAAGTATATATGAAGGAGTTTTTAAAACATACAGCTCTAAGTGTGACTTAGTGCTCGACACCACTCATCAGAAAACGGCTGAATCCAGTCTGGGGCCCAAACAAGAAGACATCATTGAGAGCATCTTTTTCAAGTATTCAGATTTTGTTATGGTGCACTTTAAGGACATGGACTCCAGCTACGCCCAGAGAGATGCTTTTACCGATTCTGCCATCAGCGCTAAAGTGAATGGCAAACACAAGGAGAAAGATCTGGAGCTCTGGGATGGAGGAGAAGGCGCTACGGCCAAATACCTTGAACCTTTAGAAACTGATGTTTCCAATGGATGGGATCCCAACGACATGTTTCGCTACAACGAAGAAAACTACGGGGTGGTTTCTACATACGACAGCAGTTTGGCTTCCTACACGGTACCCCTAGAAAGAGATAATTCAGAAGATTATTTAAAACGGGAAGCGAGAGCGACCCAATTAGTGGAAGAAATTGAATCCAGTGCCCAGTACAAGGCTCGGGCGGCTTTGGAGAACGACCGCTCCGAAGAAGAAAAATACACAGCAGTTCAGCGAAATGCCAACGAGCGAGAAGGAGCCCTGGCAGCCCCCAGGGAGAACAAGTACATCCCTCCCAGGCAGCGCAATCAAGACATCCTTCCTTGGGGTGCTGGAAGGCAGAACTCACTGAGGGCTGGCCCGTCTGGATTGGGCCCCTCCGTGTCCAGACCCGGGTCCCATTCGTCAGACTACAGCCTCCACTTGGGGACTGACCAGAGGATCGTTAACGGAGGTGTTCCCTGGCCATTACCTTGCCCATCTCCTTCCTCTCGCCCACCTCGCTACCAGTCAGCTCCCACCTCTCTTCCACCCTAGGCAGCCACCCCTACACAGCCGCCCACCAGGCCCCCCTTGCGCTCCTCCAGGGCCCCATCTCACCCCTCTGATCATGGCTCTCCAGCTCCCATCTCTACTCTGCTTAAACACATGTCTTCAGAAGGACCCTCCTGGATGTCTCCCAAGGCACAGTGGCACCCACGAGGCCACAGAGTCCCGGCCGGGAGGGGCGTCATCTCCAGCGGCTTAGAATTTGTTTTCCACAACGTGCTGGGTGAAGCCAGCTCCTCCTCTTCCTCCTCCTCCTCCTCCTCCTCAGCCTGAGGCAGCTCTTCAGGTGGGACGTGGTCCTCGGTGGTCATGGGGGTAACCAGGTCATCCCCCAAGGCACACAGACCCCAGTCTCCGAGGCAGAGCAGCGGGGGAGGGATCCCTTCCGGCCCAGCCTTGTCTTCCTCCCAAGCTGTCTCGACCCCGGCCAAATTTGCAGCCACCCTGGTGCCAGCAGCCTCGCCCACCCCCACCAGCCCTGCCGCCAACAGAGCAGGCACCTCATCTGCGGAAGCGAAAGACTTCCAGCTTAATGAGCAGAGGCACAGCTCTTCCCCTGCAGCAGCCAAGGAACATGTCAAGCCCAGCGAAGTTTCTCCTAATTTTAGCAAGCCGGAAGGTAAAGGAGTTTCCGGCTGTTCTAGAACACAGAAAACAGATTGATAATTTGAAGAAATTCAATAATGACTTTAGGTTACAATGCAATCCTGCACCTGAAATGGTGGAGCAGCTGCTAAGCAAAAACCAAGAGGGTGAAAAGCCCTGGGAGGTCCCCAAGGAGAAGGTGGAGCCCGGCCCTAAAGACTCAGTGGCCAAACTGGGCAGCGGCATGCCCCCCTTGGCTGGCGGGAGCAGCCCCCCCCAACAGCCCCAGTACTTCCCCTGCCAGCAGTCTGGCCGAGCAGAAGGCCAGGCCAGAGGTGACCTTGCAGGGCGTGCAGACCTTGGGCCCCGGAGCAAAGCAGGAGGACAAGGAGGAGAAAAAGGAGGCCAGCAAACAAGTCACAAAATCCACGCTGAACCCGCAGATGAAGGAGTTCAACCCTCAGTCCTTCGCCCAGCCCAAGCCTTCCACCATGCCCACCTCACCCTGTCCGCCAGCCTAGCCCAGCCCTTTGATGGTGGGACACCAGCGGCCGGCTCCGGTCTACACCCAGCCTGTTTGCTTTGCTCCCAATATGATGTACCCTGTTCCTGTCAGCCCAGGCATCCAGCCTTTGTACCCGATCCCCATGACCCCAATGCCGGTCAACCAGGCCAAGACCTGGAGAGCAGTGGCCAACATGCCTCAGCGGCAAGACCCCCACCCCCAGAACCCCCTGATGCACCTGGCCTCGGGCGCCGGGGCCCCCATGGTCGCCACACCGCCCGCCTACTCGGCTCAGTATGTTGCCTACAGCCCCCAGCAGTTCCCCAGCCAGCCTCTGGTCCAGCACGTCCCCCACTACCAGTCTCAGCACCCCCACATCTATAGCCCTGTCATTCAGGGCAACGCTCAGATGATGGCGCCTCCGGCCCACCCACAGCCCGGCCTAGTTTCTTCTCCTGCCACCCAGTACGGGGCCCACGAACAGACGCATGCGATGTATGCATGTCCCAAAATACCCTACAGCAAGGAGACAGGCCCTTCTTTGTACTTTGCCATTTCCACCAGTTCCCTCAGCAGTATGCCCACCACAGCGCCAGCCTGCACCCGCACAGCCCTCACTCGCAGCTGTCAGCCACCCCCACAGGGCAGCAGCAGTCGCAGCACGGGGGGAGCCACCTGGCCCCCAGCCCAGTGCAGTCCCACCAGCACTAGGTGGCCCAGGCCCTCCACCTGACCAGCGCCCAGCAGCAGTCAGCCATCTACCACACCGGCCTGGCCCCTATGCTGCCCTCCATGGCCCCCGGCTCCAACGCCCAGTCCCTGCAGAGCAGCTTCCTGACCGCACAGCCGACCGTCTTCGCCATCCATCCGTCCCACATCCAGCTGGCCTACACCAACCCGCCCCACATGGCCCACGTGCCCCAGGCCCATGTGCAGTCAGGCATGGCTCCTTCCCACCCCTCTACCCATGCTCCAGTGATGCTTATGATGACGCCACCGCCCAGCGGACCCCAGGCTGCCCTTGCGCAGAGTGCACTGCAGCACATTCCAGTGTCGACAGCCACACACTTCCCCTATATGACATACCCTTCAGTTCCCACTCACCATCAACAGCAGTTGTAAAGCTGACCTGGCAGAGTAACTGAGGCTGGAACCCTCTTTTTTTTTTCTTTTTTTTTTTTTTTTTTTTAAAAAAAGGCCAAATACCTTTCTTTTTTCTCCTGCTTCATCCAACTTGGAAGCACAGAAACAAAACAAAAGCAAATGAAATGAGAGAAAAAAAACCCTTAGTATTTCACTTATTTTTAAGGCGAGAGCAAAAAACAAAAGCAAGGTGTCACATCCAGTAGGAATGCTAATCGTTTCCAACCTTCCGATGGGAGAATTTTTGGACCGAGCCAAAGGCACGTTGATCCCTCTGGGGGACGATTCCATGATTCTGTGTGTTGTGTCAAAGAAACTAATACAACCCTGCCCCAATTCGCTTGCAGAAAAACAAAAACAAAACAAAACTGGAAAAGCTATTTATTTTTTAAAACAGCCCTTCAAAGTTACGAATTCATGAGCTTAGAGAACCAGAAGTAACAAGAGGTGATTCTTGTTGCTGTTCTCCATAAAAATAATAATAGTAAATAGTAATTATGTAAATCAAGACTCTAAACAAAAAAATCCCTTTTGCCACTAACTAAACTTAAAAGAGGTTTTGTGGGGGAAAGAAGTCTAATCGTCAAATGGATATGGATTTATTATTTATAAAACGAAAAATCATGTCTGAGAGGGAAAGAGAACTGCTGTCTCAAGGCAGCGGTCTAACTTTTAAGTTAAGAGGAAAACTTACTTTGTAGATAATACTTTTACCTCAAGTATATAGTTTATTCTGCCAACCTTGCCCTCAAATGAAGTAATTAAAATATCTAACTGTGGCCACCGAGTTCCCTCATATATTTGTTTTTGTCCCCAAATAAAATAACAATATTGAATCATCAGGTCTTTATCTAAATCTTGTAGCATTCTACTATAAGGAGGATGATTCCATCCAGCCAGGATCTTACCCAGGGGACTGTGAGGAGGGATGAATATCCTTTTTCTTGGTCTAGGGAGTTCCCTCTTTGATCCTTCTGTGGTTTCTTGGAAGGTCTCTTACCCATCAGTGGTTACCATCTGGTTCTCTTATCCTTACCAACCTAATGAGACCTAATGAGACCACCTTATGCTTCACCAAGTCACTTCCTCTTTTCCCCCACCAATCTCCTTGTGGAGGTATGGAAATCAGGTACTCAAGAGTACGCACTCACTTCGCCTTACCAGTCTTTGTGACTCTCAGGGCGTCTCATTCACCTCTCACAGGTCTCAGATTCACACCAGCCTACCCACCCAGTCGCCCAGGTAACTATGAAAATGCCCTGATTTTCTTACCTGGGTCTGTGCACAGAGTTTCCCGGCAATTGGTTCTTGACCCACCTCCTTGCCTTGCCAGTCCTTCAGAACCTTGGGACATTCACACCTAGTGTATGTATGTCTTGCCAGTCTTCCAGGACCCTTGTGGCATCCCAAAAAAATTGATCTGACTTCCTTTGTTCCTGGAATCCACTATTTAGTGTCCGGTTCTTCATGGGTACTGGGCCAGGGGTGGGCACCTTTCAGGAAACCCATCAAAATCGACGTGGCGCCTGTCCCCTTAGGGGTGGCCACTCCCGGGGATCCAGGGACCGTTTGGATATCCCAGGACGAGCCCCCAAGTTGTTTGGAATGTGGCTCAATATCCCAAAACAAATAAACTCACTTGGAATTCCAGTAACAAAGTTTTTTATTTAAAAAGAAGCGTTTGCAAAGGCTTGGTGAACTGAAACCCACACAGGAGTTCAGTTACACCTTACAGAGCTGTTTGACACATTTTTATATCCTATCCCTGACGCAGATTCCCCCCTCCCCTATCGCACTCAACGCCCCTTCCCTAATCATCTGATAAACTATCCGGACCACCTAAAACCACTGTCCCTCCCATGTTCCAGGAAGCCCCTTTGTACATATCCTATATCACCATCTAATTTTCTGTTAACAAAGCTTGGCTCCTATAGTTATTTCTGTATTTCCTTTGCTTGCAGTTTAGGTTAGCTAGCGTTTTCAGCTTGTCACATTTGTACTTGTCAACTTTTAGATGAGATAAAGAGACAACCATTATTACTTAGGATTTTCAGGTGGCTCCTTCTAATGTCCTTTAGACTCATTAGAAATTTCTGAATAATATTTTATTCCTTTCAAGACTGATGTTAGTTCTTAGGACACGGATTGGCAATCTGCGGGTCCGGAGCTCCATGCGGCTCTTTCAGCCATCTCCTGTGGCTCCTAGTCCTCCTCTGCCATGTGCAGTCCCCCCCCCAAAAAAAAGTGGGACTAAAAAAATTCAATCAATTCAAACTTCTCACAAAAAAAAAAATCTCATGAAGTTTGAATTGTTTGGTTGAAATTCTTTGGTTTGTGGGACTGCCCACAAACCTCTTTTCTTCTTTGGACTGCACATGGCGGCAGTGGAGGAAGAGACTGGAGGACTGCTGGAAAAGTGAGTGGGCCCTTTTTCCACCTACTGCACCTTCCTCGGGCTGCCTTCCTCCAAAAAGGCTGCTGCCGTCTTGCCCGGCTCCCTCCCCACCCCAGTTTCGCAGCAGGGCCATCCGGCCGTTTTCCCACCTCCTGTGTCTTCCTCAGGCTGCCCTCCGACCACACCGCTGCTCTCTCGCCCAACTCCCTCCCCACCCCACTGGGTGAAACAGTGGAGGAGGGCAGCCCCAGGAAGATGCAGCAGGTGGAAAATCATGCCTGCCTTTCATTATTTTTTATGATGACGAGGGAATTGCAGGAAAAAGAGAGGACTGGCGAGCTCAAGGTTTGCAGGAGGGAAGAGCCGTGCGATTGGAGGGCTGGTGAGAAGCTGAGCAGGCAAACTTAAACAATGAAAGCAGAATCCACCTCGGCTCGCCCTTTCTCTCTGCCCCTTAAGCCCCGTGGTGTCCGCACCTGAAATGCAGTGGTGAGCAGCCCGCACGTCATTTCCTCCTTCTTCGCCTCAGAAAACCCAGAAAGAGAGAGAGAGGGAGAAGGAAAACGCAAGTCTCTCTCTCCATATCTCTCTGTGTCTCTGAGCGTGATCGCAAGCTTGCTGCTTGCCCAGGCTCTCAGCCCCCCTTCCAGGATACCGTCCCCAGAAGTTCCCTTCCTGACCAGGCTGGGGGCTACCCAAAAAGACCGAAATAGCGGCGTTGGGATCTGCGAGCAGGGTGCCAGCAGGAGAGAAGTCAAGTGGGTGTTGCAGTTAGGAAAGAGAATTTGCTGTTTTCCCCAGCAGCCACCCCTTTACTTTCAGCCACATACAAGGGGAATGGTTCAGTGACATCAGGAATGCCAAGGGCTGGAGCATTGACTAAAGCAGTTTGAATGTTATCAAACACCAACTGACAATCCTTGGTCCAAGCAAAGGGTCTTTATCCGTGCCTGTAGTGGCCTGATATAGGGGCTTAACCATTAGAGCAAAGATGGTGGCTTGTAACTTAGCAAGCAAATACATCCTAAAAGGGCATAGGGCAGTCTGAAAGGGAAAGAAAGATGAGTAAAGCCAATACCACCCATAAAGCATTCCAAAGGGTTGAGTATTGCAGCTGACACAGAAGGGCCATTGGCCCCAAAGACCTGAAACGTTTCCGAGGAAGGGTCTCCAAGGGGCTTAATTAATACTGAATGTGACGCTCCTGTACCAACCCAAAAGGGTATTGTTCCCCTTTTACTTTGACTTGTATCAGGGGTGAAGAGGAAGAATCATCCATAAAGGCAGGGAGATAAAGGCCCCAGACCCTCACCCCCCCTTTCTATCTGGAGCATGGTTGCGGAACAATTAAGAAGAGAACATAAAAGACATTCCCTGTTCCAGTGGCCAAATGTCATGCATATACAACACTGGTCCTGTCCCAGGGCAAAGGACTGCAGCAGGTGGTCTGTGGGTGCCTGGAATCTGGGTGACACCATCCCATTTCTCTCTTGAGGGGGCTCTACCACTCCTCGCCATCCTCTTCCACAAGTCCCAGTTCCTCCCCCTCCCACTAGGGCAGGGCTTGGTGGACAGGGAACCTCAGTCCTCTTGTGACTTGAGGACCTCGGTTCCCAGAATCCTTGAGCCAGCATGGATGAAAAAGTAGAAAACCTAGTGTCAAGTTTAACGCTGCTAACATCGAATGTTATTGCTTGACACCTAGGACCAGAATCCAACTATTACAATACGAAAGGCCGCTGCAACCCCCCTTTCTCTCAGGAAAGTCAAGCTGAAAAAAAGCACCAGGGAAGAGGGTTTTTTTTCTCTCCCCTCTCTCTTCCCCCCCCCCCCCCCGCCCCGGCACTGTTAACAGCCCCGGGCAGACGGCCAAGAAACACGTTAACCATGAACAAATCAACAGAAAGCTGACAGGTCTGCCCCCCACACACATAAAAACCAACAACAGTATTAACCCCAAACACACCACCTATGACAAGACAAAGACAAAAACAACACAAAAACCGCATCAACAAGTTATTCCCATCCCTGGGCAATAGAAGTAATCAATCCTACTGAAAAGGGGGAAAAAACAAGCTAGGAAATTAAGAAGAACAAACTTCTTACAAATCTCATGAAAACTTTTTGAATGTACAAATGGATAAGAGTGGATCTTATAGAAGTACCCCAAGTCATGCTAAATTGCCTAAGTCTTTTTTTGAGATGATGGATGATATGGAACTACGTGATGTTTGGAGGGAGAGGAACTTACAAGAAAGGGATTATACTTTTTTTTCTGACAGACATCAATCTTTTTCTAGGATTGATTTTATATTATTGACTAATGATCTTTTTTTTAGAACTAAGAAGATAAAGATTTGTTCAAGGATTATGTCTGATCACAGTCCAGTTTGGATAGAGATTGGAAAAGACATTAGAGAAAGACGTTCTTGGCGTTTGAATGAGAATCTGTTTAGAAATCAGAAAAATGTGGAAGAGTGTAAAAAACAGATGAAGGTTTTTTTTGAAACAAATATGCATAAGGGTACTTCTATGGAAATAGTATGGGATGCTAGTAAGGCATATATGAGAGGTGTGTTGATATATCTTAATAATAAATATAGACGTAATTTGGAATTTAGGAGGAAAGAATTAGAGATAGAGATTAAGGAAAAAGAAAAGGCTTTAATTTTGAATCCATCGGATGTGAAGATCAAAGAGGCTATTAAGTTATTAAGAGGACAATTTGACAAGTTAATGGCTGATCAGGTGGCAATTAATCTACGGTTTGCAAGGCATAACACTTTTTGCAATGCCAATAAACCAGGTAGATGGTTAGCTTATATGTTAAGGAAGAAACAAAGGGTTTCTAATATAGATAAAATAGAACATAAGGGAAAGGTTGTGTATCAACAGAATCTTATCAAGGAAACTTTTGTTGATTTTTATTCTAAATTATATGCCAGAGATAAGATTAATGAAATAGACATTGATTTATATTTAAAAAACGTTAACATCCCGGTTCTTACGCAAGAGCAAAAAGAAGAGATGAATCAGTTGATAACTGAGGAAGAAATATTTTTGGCAATCAAACAGTTAAAAGCAGGTAAAGCACCAGGCACGGATGGTTTGACTGCTGTGTATTATAAAAATCTCCAGTTTGAGATGATAAAGCCATTAAAGGAACTGTTTCAGACAATTCAAAAAGGGGGTGGAGTGCCTCCGTCTTGGAAAACTGCTTTTATTTCTTTAATTCCGAAAGAAGATCAGGACGTTACTCAAGCAAGAAATTATAGGCCAATATCACTTTTGAATACGGACTACAAGATATTTGCTAAGGTTTTAGCTAGTAGACTGATGAGGGTATTGCAACAGGTAATTTATGGTGATCAAACTGGGTTTATAAGTGGTAGACAAATGAAAAATAATGTGAGACATATAGTTGATTTGTTGGAATTTCTGGAAAGGAATAACCAGATCCCTGCAGCATTGATCTTTTTGGATGCTGAAAAAGCCTTTGATCAATTGGATTGGAAATTTTTGTTGAAAGTATTAGATAAAATGAATTTTGGGGATGAATTTCTACAACCAATTAGGGCATTATATCAAAGGCAAACAGCTCGAATAATTGTTAATAATAGTTTGACTGAAATGTGTAATATTGAAAAGGGTACGAGGCAGGGTTGCCCGTTATCACCTTTATTATTTGTCTTAACGTTGGAGATATTACTGATTAAAATACGGAATTCGGAAACAATTAAGGGAATTCAAATAAGAGATCAGGATTATAATTTGAGGGCATTTGCGGATGATCTGGTTATTACGTTGACACACCCAGAAAATTCTGTTATGGAATTGATGGAGTTAATATCGCAATATGGGAAAGTTTCTGGATTTAAGGTTAATATACAAAAAACTAAAATGTTATCTAAAAATATGACAGTATTACAAAAGGTAGCTTTAGAAAGGTTAACTGGATTTGAAATTGTTGAAAGGGTTAAATATTTGGGGGTATACTTAACACCCTCAAATGTAAAATTATATAAAAACAACTATGAAAAGTTATGGAATAAAGTGCAAAAAGAATTGGATAGTTGGAAAAAATTACAATTATCATTATTGGGAAGAATTGCAGCAGTAAAAATGAATGTTCTGCCAAA
>JAKJMR010015920.1:40821-55906 GCA_024449315.1 Daboia siamensis
TGCATTTAACCAACTCTGCATAAAATGATTAAGCAGGAGCCCACTATTTCTAAGTGAGAAAGATAATGTACTGAGATAAGATAACCTTTACTGTCATTTTTTCCTATGAGCACACTGGTCCACATTAAAAATAAAATTTTGTTGCCTGCTCTCGAAAGTATATATCTACCCATACACATACCATCAGGGGAAAAACTTGCTTAAACGAAACGAGACAACACACAACAAAAGTCTCACTTTAGGATCCAGAGGTTTATTTAAATTTAACACACAGATTCAGTACTTAAATTTCAACAACTTATTGTAATAAGGGCCAAATGCACAGACAGTCATTAAGCATGACATTCATTTCAATTTCCTTCTTTTATACCTTACATTTACATACATGACTTCCCGGACTACACAGCTGGTGTCCTACTTCCCTGTTCTTGTTAAAACCATCAACACATGATTTTCTGGAGCAGCACCTTTCTTAGTTCCTTTTTCTTGGAACTGACCACTGGGTTAGTTCCTTGTTCTTGTTCTGTTGGCCTAGTTACCGAGCCAGTTTCTTGTTCTTCCTTGTCCTTGCTCTAACCACTACTTTCCTCACTACTATTTCTACATGTGTCATTGCAAAAGGTTCACTGACTGGGTGGAATCCGGCGGAGTGGAAGGGGCAGGTCTTGGTTATACCATCTGGGGTGAGTTTGACCCTGTATCTTTGGATGATGTGGACAGGATTATGCGCAAACTGAGCGCTACAACCTGTTTATTGGACTCATGTCCCTCCTGGCTAGTTTCGGCTGCCGGGGAGGTGACGGGGCTGGCTCCAGGCAGTTGTCAATGCTTCATTGACAGAGGGTGTCTTCCCCTCCGCCTTAAAAGAGGCGGTGGTGAGGCCCCTCCTCAAGAAGCCTGCCTTGGATCTGGCCTCGTTGAATAACTATCGTCCTGTCTCCAAACTTCGCTTTGTAGCGAAGGTTGTTGAGAGTGTTGTGGCGTGTCAGCTTCCGCAATTCCTGGATGAAGTGGACTATCTGGACCCGTACCAGTCCAGTTTCAGACCCGGTTACAGCACGGAAACGGCATTGGTCGCACTGGTAGATGATCTCTGGCGGGCCCGGGACAGGGGATGTTCCTCTGTCCTGGTCCTACTTGACCTCTCAGCGGCTTTTGATACCATCAGCCATGTTATCTTGCTGCGATGGCTCGAGGGGTTTGGAGTGGGAGGCACTGTTTTATGGTGGTTCTCCTACCTCTCGGGCTGTTCGCAGTTTGTATTGGCAGGGGGGGGCAGAGATCCACCCCGAGGCCCCTTTCTTGTGGGGTGCCTCGGGTTGGTTCTCTCCCCCCTCCTGTTTAACATCTATATGAAGATGCTGGGTGACATCATTCGTGGTTTTGGGGTGAGGTATCACCAATATGCGGATGATACCCAGTTGTTCATCTCCACCCCAAACCAACCCAGTGATGCCCTTGACGTGATGTCCCGATGCCTGGAGGCGGTATGGGTCTGGATGGGAAGGAACAGGCTCAGGCTCAACCCCTCCAAGACCGAGTGGCTGTGGATACCGGCATCTCGTATAGTCCAACATGTTCCATCTCTTGATGGGGGGGAGATATTGCCCCCCTCTGAAAGGGCTCACAACGTGGGTGTCCTCCTGGATTCATGGCTTAATTTGGAACAACATTTAACTGCTGTGACCAGGGGGGCCTTTGCACAGGTTCGTCTGGTGCGCCAGTTGCGCCCCTTTTTGGACCGAGATGCCCTATGCACGGTCACCCATTCCCTTGTCACTTCTCGCCTGGATTACTGTAACGCTCTCTACATGGGGCTGCCCTTGAAGTACACCCGGAGGCTTCAGCTGGTGCAAAATGCGGCCACGTGGGTACTTATGGGAGTTCCTCGATACTCCCATTTGACTCCACTCCTGTGCGAGCTTCATTGGCTTCTGGTTGTCTGGGTGCGATTCAAGGTGCTAGTAATTACCTTTAAAGCCCTACATGGCTTAGGCCTGGGGTATTTGCAAGACCACCTGCTGCCATTGTCAACCTCCCATCACCCGGTTTGCTCCCACAGAGTCGGCCTCCTCAGAGTTCCGGCGGTTAAGCAATGCCGGCTGGTGACCCCTAGGGGGAGAGCCTTCTCTGTTGGCATGTCGACCCTCTGGAATGAGTTGCCTCCGGAGCTGCGGATGGCCCCTGACCTTCGGTCCTTTCACCGTGACCTGAAGACATGGATGTTTCAACAATCAGGCCTGGACTGACTATGGTTTTAAATTTGGTTTTATGGGGTTAAATTACTATGTATTGAACATATCTACTGTTTAATTCTTTTTTAAATTTTGTATTTTCATGTTCTTTTTTAGTTTTTATTGTTGTGAGCCGCCCTGAGTCCTTAGGGAGAAGGGCGGCATATAAATATAATCAATCAATCAATCAATCAATCAACAAGACCCAGTTCCTCTATTTTCTTGTCCTATATTCCATTTACATGAGGAAATGTGTGCTGACCACAGACTTTCACCATCTACTGCCAAAGTCACAGTTCTTTCTTTTGCTAAGTATTTCTCAGCAGACCCCGGCCTTTAAAGAATCAAGATTTTTTTCTTTTCAGAATACATAACAAACATATACACATGCTATATACTTTTATATACAGTGAGGGAAAAAAGTATTTCATTCCCCTCCTGATTTTGCACGTTTGCCCTCTGACAAAGAAATGATCAGTCTATAATTTTAATGGTAGGTTTATTTTAACAGTGAGAGGCAGAATAACAGCAAAAAAAATCCAGAAAAACACATTTCAAAAAAGTTATAAATTGATTTGCATTTTAATGAGTGAAATAGGTATTTGACCCCTTTGCAAAACATGACTTAGTACTTGGTGGAAAAACGCTTCTTGGCAATCACAGAGGTCAGATGTTTCTTGTAGTTGGCCACCAGCTTTGCACACATCTCAGGAGGGATTTTGTCCCACTCCTCTTTGCAGATCCTCTCCAAGTCATTAAAGTTTCGAGGCTGAGGTTTTGCAGCTCAAACCTTTAGCTCCCTCCACAGATTTTCTATAGGATTAAGGTCTGGAAACTGGCTAGGCCACTCCAGGACCTTAATGTGTTTCTTCTTGAGCCACTCCTTTGTTGCCTTGGCTGTGTGCTTTGGGTCATTGCCATGTTGGAATGCCCATCCATGACCCATTTTCAATGCCCTGGCTGAGGGAAGGAGGTTCTCACGCACGATTTGACGGTACATGGCCCCGTCCATCGTCCCTTTGATGCGGTGAAGTTATCCTGTCCCGTTAGCAGAAAAACACCCCCAAAGCATAATGTTTCCACCTCCATGTTTGACAGTGGGGATGGTGTTCTTGGGGCCATAGGCAGTATTCCTCCTCCAAACATGGTGAGGTGAGCTGATGCCAAAGAGCTCGATCTTCGTCTCATCTGACCACAACACTTTCAATCATTCAGATGTTCATTGGCAAACTTCAGACAGGCCTGTACATGTGCTTTCTTGAGCAGGGGTATCTTGAGGGTTCTGCAGGATTTCAGTCCTTCACGGCGTAGTGTTACCAATTGTTTTCTTGGTGACTATGGTCCCAGCTGTCTTGAGATCATTGACAAGATCCTTCCATGTAGTTCTGGGCTGATTCCTCACCATTCTTATGATCATTGAAACTCTATGAGGTGAGATCTTGCATGGAGCCCCAGACGGAGGGAGATTGACAGTTATGTTGTGTTTCTTCCATTTGCGAATAATTGCACCAACTGTTGTCACCTTCTCACTAAGCTGCTTGGCGATAGTCTTGTAGCCCATTCCACCCTTCTGTAGGTCTACAATCTTGTCTCTCTCTCTCTCTCTCTCTCTCTCTCTCTCACACACACACACACACACACACACACACACACAGAGACGTTTTTTGTTATTGCGAAGTTGTATCCGACCCATCGTGACCCCATGGACAACGTTCCTCCAGGTCTTCTTGTCCTCTACCATCTTCTAGAGCCCATTTAGGCTCACGCCTACTGCTTCAGTGGCTCCATCCAGCCACCTCATTCTCTGTCGTCCCCTTCTTCTCTTGCCCTCAACCTTTCCCAGCATTAGGCTCTTCTCCAGTGAGTCCTTCCTTTTCATTAGGTGGCCAAAGTATTTGAGTTTCAACTTCAGGATCTGGCCTTCTAAACAGCAGTCAGGGTTGATCTCCCCGAGGACTGACCGGTTTGATCGCCTTGCAGTCCAAGGGACTCACAGGAGTCTTCTCCAGCACCATAATTCAAAGGCTTCAATTCTTTGGCGTTCAGCCTTTCTTATGGTCCAACTTTCACAGCCATACATTGCAACTGGGAAGACCATAGCCTTGACTATACGCACTTTGGTTGGTAGGGTGATGTCTCTGCTTTTTAGTTTGCTGTCTAGATTTGCCACGGCTTTTCTTCCCAGGAGCAAGCGTCTTTTAATTTCTTGGCTACAGTCCCCATCTGCAGTGATCTTGGAGCCCAGGAAAATAAAATCTGTCACTACCTCCATTTCTTCCCCATCTATTTGCCAGGAATTGAGAGGGCCAGATGCCATGATCTTGGTTTTCTTAATGTTTAGTTTCAACCCATCTTTTGCACTCTCCTTCACTCGCAACAAGAGGCTCTTTAGTTCCTCTTCACTTTCTGCCATTAGAGTGGTATCATCTGCATATGTTAGGTTTTTGATCTTTCTCCCAGCAATCTTAATTCCAACTTTTGATTCATCTAGCCCTGCCTTTCTCATGATGTGCTCTGCATATAAGTTAAACAGGCAGGGTGACAGTATACAGCCTTGCCGGACTCCTTTTCCAATTTTGAACGAATGAGTGGTTTCGTGTCCAGTTCTCACTGTTGCTTCTTGACCCGCATATAGGTTTCTCAAGAGACAAATAAGATGGTCTGGTACTCCCATCTCTTTAAGAACTTGCCACAGTTTGTTGTGATCCACACAGTCAAATGCTTTAGCATAGTCAATGAAGCAGAAGTAGATGTTTTTCTGGAACTCACTAGCTTTCTCCATGATCCAGCGTATGTTGGCAATTTGATCTGTAGTTCCTCTGCCTCTTCGAAATCCTACCTGTACTTCTGTTAGTTCTCAATCCACATACTGCTGTAGTCTAGCTTGTAGGATTTAAAGCATAACTTTACTAGCATGTGAAATGAGTGCAATGGTGCGATAGTTTGAACATTCTTTGGCACTGCCTTTCTTTGGAATTGGAATGTAAACTGATCTTTTCCAATCCTGTGGCCACTGCTGAGTTTTCCAAATTTGCTGGTAAATTGAGTGTAGCACTTTTACTGCATCATCTTTTAAGGTTTTGAATAGCTCAACTGGAATACTGTCTCCTCCACTAGCTTTGTTGTTGCTCAGCTTTCCTAAGGCCCATTTCACTTCACATTCTAAGATGTCTGGCTCGAGGTCAGTGACCACCTCATCGTGGTTATCAGGGACGTTAAGCTCGTTCTTTTATAGTTCTTCTGTGTAATTTTGCCACCTCTTCTTAATCTCTTCTGCCTCTGTTAGGTCCCTGCCATTTTGGTCCTTTATCGTGCCCATTTTTGCATGAAACGTTCCCTTCATTTCTCCAATTTTCTTGAAGAGATCTCTGTTCCTCCCTTTTCTATTGTTTTCTTCTATTTCTTTCCACTCTTCATTTAAGAAGGCATTCTTATCTCTCCTAGCTATTTTCTGGAATTCTGCATTCAATTGGGCATATCTTTCTTTTTTTCCCTTGCCTTTCGCTTTCCTCCTGTCCTTAGCTATTTGCAAAGCTTCCTCAGACAGCCATTTTGCTTTCTTGCATTTCTTTTTCTTTGGGATGGTTTTAGTTGCTACTTCTTGTAGAATGTTGCGAACCTCTGTCCATAGTTCTTCAGGCACTCTGTCTATCAGATCTAATTCGTTAAATCTATTTGTCACCTCTACTGTATATTCGTCAGGGATATGATTTAGTTCATACCTGAGTGGCCTAGTGCTTTTCCTTACTTTCTTCAGTTTAAGCCTAAATTTTGCAATGAGAAGCTCATGGTCTGAGCCACAGTCAGCTCCTGGTCTTGTTTTTACTGACTGTATAGAGCTTCTCCATCTTTGGCTGCAGAGCACATACAGGTGAAACTGGAAAAATTAGAATATCGTGCAAAAGTTCATTTATTTCAGTAATGCAACTTAAAAGGGGAAACTAATATATGAGATAGACTCATTACATGCAAAGCAAGATAGTTCAAGCCGTGATTTGTCATAATTGTGATGATTATGGCATACAGCTCATGAAAACCCCAAATCCACAATCTCAGAAAATTAGAATATTACATGCAATCAATAAAACAAGGAGTGTACATAGAACAATATCGGACCTCTGAAAGGTATAAGCATACATATGTACTCAGTACTTGGTTTGGGCCCCTTTTGCAGCAATTACTGCCTCAATGCGGCGTGGCATGGAAGCTGTCAGCCTGTGGCATTGCTGAGGTGTTATGGAAGACCAGGATGCTTCAATAGCGGCCTTCAGCTCTTCTGCATTGTTCGGTCTCATGTCTCTCATCTTTCTCTTGGCAATGCCCCATAGATTCTCTATGGGGTTCAGGTCAGGTGAGTTTGCTGGCCAATCAAGCACAGTAATCCCACGGTCATTGAACCAGGTTTTGGTGTTTTTGGCAGTGTGGGCAGGTGCCAGGTCCTGCTGGAAAATGAAGTCAACATCCCCATAAAGCTCGTCTGTTGGAGGAAGCATGAAGTGCTCCATAATCTACTGGTAGACGGCTGCGGTTGACCCTGGACTTAATGAAGCACAGTGGACCAACACCAGCAGATGACATGGCTCCCCAAATCAACACAGACTGTGGAAACTTCACACTGGACTTCAAGCATCTTGCAGTGTGTGCCTCTCCATTCTTCCTCCAGACTCTCGGTCCTTGGTTTCCAAATGAGATGCAAAAGTTGCTCTCATCAGAAAAGAGGACTTTGGACCACTGAGCAACAGACCAGGTCTGTTTTTCTTTAGCCCAGGTAAGACGCTTCTGACGTTGGTTGTTGTTCAGGAGGGGCTTGACAAGAGGAATACGACATTTGAAGCCCATGTCCAGGATCCGTCTGTGTGTGGTGGCTCTTGATGCACTGACTCCAGCCTCAGTCCACTCCTTGTGAAAGTCCCCAACACTTTTGAATGGCCTTTTCCTGACAATCCTCTCCAGGCAGTGGTCATCCCTGCTGCTTGTGCACCTTTTTCTTCCACACTTTTCCCTTCCAGATAACTTTCTATTAATGTGCTTTGATACAGCACTTTGGGAACATCCAACTTCTTTTGCAATTACCTTTTGAGGCTTTCCCTCCTTATGGAGGGTGTCAATGATGGTTTTCTGCACAACTGTCAGGTCAGCAGTCTTCCCCATGATTGTGTTCCTACTGAACCAGACTGAGAGACCATTTAAAGGCTCTGGAACCCTTTGCAGGTGTTATGGCTTAATTAGGTGATTAGAGTGGGACACTTTTTCGAGCCTAGAATATTGCACCTTTTCACAATATTCTAATTTTCTGAGATTTTGGATTTGGGGTTTTCATGAGCTGTAAGCCATAATCATCACAATTATGACAAATCACGGCTTGAACTATCTTGCTTTACATGTAATGAGTCTATCTCATATCTTAGTTTCTCCTTTTAAGTTGCATTGCTGAAATAAGTGAACTTTTGAACGATATTCTAATTTTTCGAGTTTCATCTGTAGTCAATCTGATTTCTGTGTTGACCGTCTGGTGATGTCCATGTGTAGAGCCGTCTCTTGGGTTGTTGGAAAACAATGTTTGCTATGACCATCGTATTTTCTTGACAAAATTATATCAGCCTGTGCCCTGCTTCATTTTGTACTCCAGGGCCAAACTTGCCTGTTATTCCGGTTATCTTTTGGCTTCCTACTTTAGTATTCCAATCCCCCATGATCATAAGGACTTTGTTTTTTGGTGTTAGTTCTATAAAGTGCTGTAGGGCTTCATAGAACTGGTCAATTTCATCCTCTTCAGCACCAGTGGTTGGGGCATAGACTTGGACTACTGTGATATTATTGATTGGTTTGCCTTGGATTCGAACTGAGATCATTCTGTCATTTTGGGGATTGTATCCCAGTATTGCTTTTCCTACTCTTTTATTGACTGTGAAGGCTACCCACGGTGGCGGGTAAGGCTGGAGTTGACCCGGCGGCCACTCCATGGTACCGTTCCTTATCCTGAGTGTGACCTGCGGCAGCGCTGGGCATAGACGGGATGCGGCGTGACGCTAAGCTCTGCCTGCTGGAGTGTGGACCGGCAGGAGCCCCTGGTAGGCGTGTTGTGGGTGAGCAGAGGCGTCTGGCTGGCCCGGCCCGGATCCTGCGACACTCCGGCCGAGGCGCGCCCCCTGCAGTGGAGTCACTCCAGCTCCTCTGCTGGCTCCTCTGGTGCGCAGGCTCCTGGGCCGGGCGCTGCCAAGGGCGAGAGAGTGGGTGAGCGGAGGTGCCCGGCCGGCCTGGCCCAGATCCTGCGACACCGCAGCTGAGGTGCACCCCCAGCAGTGGAGCCGCTCAGGCTCCTCTGCCGGGCTGCTCTGGTGCGCGGGCTCCTGGGCCGGGTGCTGCCGAGGGCGAGAAAGTGGGTGAGCAGAGGCGCCCGGCTGGCCCAGCCCGGATCCTGCAAGAGGTAACTTGCATAGATTTGAAGAGTAGATCCCAGTATAGAGACTTCTGTGATGGTTGAACAACCCATGAGATAGTCCAAACATGACCTACTTTTATGCATCTGGGTTTTTTTCTGTGTAAAAGTGAAGTTATGTTGCCAATATAGGTAGTCTTTGACCTATGACCACAATTGAGCCCAAAATTTCTGTTCCTAAGTGAGACCATTGTTAAGTGAGTTTTGCCCCATTTTACGACCTTTTTTTCCAGAATTGTTAAAGTGGTTAAATTAGTGACACAGTTGTTAAGTGAATCTGGCTTCCCCATTGAGTTTGCCTGTCAGAAGTTTGCAAAAGGTGATTATGTGACCCTGGGATGCTGCAACTCTCCTAAATATCAGCCGGTTGCCACCTATCCGAATTTTGATCATATGGGTATGGGGATACTATGATGGTCATAAGTGTGAAAAATATTCATAAGTTTTTCAGTGCCATTGCAACTTTGAACAGTCACGAAATGAAAAGGTGTATGTCGAGGACTATCTGCAATTGACAAAGTCACCACCTTAACTTAGAATTAAAGGCCCACTTTTAAGGTTTATTGTGGGACGCTAGAGGAACGATCTGTATAATGAGTTTAGACATAATGATATTTCTTAGTCTTTAATCATTCGGATTTTTGAACCATGATTTATGAAGTAGCCTGATGGTCTACATGCAGCTAATTGCTCATTTGGTACTTCATGTTTTAAATAATCCATCACTTCCCAGAGTGTATGAATCCGGACAGTATTTTATTCATGAAAATTAAATTAAAATCAAAACTTTGCTGGTATGATGCTACAAAACATTAAGTTAGCAAACATGGAAGCCAAGAGTCAGCTGCACTGAGTGAGGAGCATTGAGCTGGCCACGCCCACCCGGCCACGCCCACCCGGCCACACCCACCTGGCCCCCCCTCAATGAAATTGAGTTTGACACCCCTGCCGTATCTTGTCAAAGCATCCGCTGCATTCCTCCCGCGTTTTAGTGATTCAAAACCCAACAGTTAAAGCAAAAGGCTGCCTCTTGTCAGTGCAAAAACATGTCAATGTTTGCAGCATTGACATATATGGCTACACCTCTTGTTTTCTGTTGTGCTGATGCATGGTAAAGTTTCCCAAGTTTTGGGTATTCCAACAGTTTGTAATATTGTCTTTTTATATGTGTCTCTTGCAAACAAATTATATCTATATTTAATTTCTGTAGCTTTCTAAAAATTTTGTTTCTTTTTGATGGGGAGTTTAGTTCATTTATATTCACTGAAAAAATCCCGTTTTCTTTCTCCATTTCGATTATTTATATTTAGGTGTTCTACACTTTGTATAGTTGTTTCTTCAGTTGCTTCTTCTGTTTGTTTCTGATCTTTTCTCTCCTCTTGTTGATATTGCACTCCTTCATCTAAGAATGCTTGATTTCTTTCATCAAAGTCTTCTGCTTTCCAAACTGAATCCAATCGGTATCTTATATTATTCCAGTAGATTAAGATCCCTTCTGGCATTAACTATCTGAAATTTATGCCCTTTGCAATTAGCTTTGTAGTTAGGAAGTGATATTGTCTTCGGGTATCTCTTACTCTCTTGGGGATGTGCTTTAACACCACAATTTCTTTATTCTTGTACTGTAATGGCTCATCTCTAACTTTTCTCAGTATTTCATCTCTTGGTTTTTTTTTTTATAAAGTTTACATGAACTTCTCTGGGTAGTTTATATTTCCTTGCTTAGCTTGAATTCATTCGAAATATTTCATCTATCTCCATTTGCATCTCTGCTCAGTCTGCTTTCAAAGCCTCTGCCAGGAGATCGATAATCATAACTGCTATATTTTCTTCTCTGTCTTCAGGAATGTTTTCAAAGAGAATGTCCACATATTGATGGAAATGGGAGAGAGTAGCTTTCAAATCAACTTGATTAAAATCACCCACTATGATAAAAGCACCCTCCAAGTAAATAGTTTGTAAGTCACTGATGGTATGATAGCATTCAGAGCCTCATCTCTGTTTGCACAAGGAGGACACAGCTGTAATAATAACAGAAAATTCCTTAGGCAGATAGACGGTCTGCATTTGACAGTCAAAAACTCCACATCAGGGGAGCACAGACTTGAGACCACCTTAGCATTATTACACCATCTGTCATTTGTATAAAAACAGACACCCCCTACATGGGATTTGCCAGTAAGATTAAAACTCCTGTCCATCTGAAATGTTGAGAATCCCACCAAGCTAACAGCACTATCTGGGACAAAGTGCTTTAGCCAAGTTTTTGTTGCAATGATGACACAGCAGTTTCTCACCACCTGGTTTGTTATTACCTCTAGCCTCATGTAATCCATTTTTGGCTCTAAGGAGCAAGCATTAGCAAACAAAATAGACGGTACTGGCCCTCTATATGGTTTAGCTTTTAGCATAGCTGTTAGTCCTCCATGTTTGCCCTGTTTCCTCTTTTGGTCACACTGCCTCTTTTGAAGATGGTCAGCACCGCAGAGAGTTATCTCCTGAAAAGGCTGCCACCCCCCACTGCCTTCGCTGCTCAAGAGGCTGAGCCCAACACTGATTACACCTCCAGCTGTTTCCTCTCTTCCTTCAGGCACCTCCAGAGATTGCAGCCGACAACTCACCCTCTGTGCAAACAGCCCACACTTTTGCTGCTGACTCTTTCCACCGAAGTAATCCAAAGCAATGCAGACTCTCCAGAACAGCTTCATTGATCGTTCCTCTCTTGCTAAATATCTCCATATCCAATATGGGCTGACAGTTAACCACAGTTTAGCAACACAATTTCGCTTTCTTGTCTCACAAAGTCACTCAATCCAGATAGCTCATCTTGTCTCAGTTCTCACAAAGTCACTCAGTCCAGATGACTCATTCATATTCAAAACCCCAACACTTTTGAGAGCTGAAGCAGCTGCAGCCAAACAAGGTGCCACCATTTTTTATCATCCATTAAAAGGTGGTCTCACTCTGTAAGATATAACAATAACCAGATTGTTACTCAAAGGCAAGTACTGATAAAGGAGAATATTTGTAGCTTAGGGTTGAAATGAGGGGTCCTTTTGAGCTTGGTTGTTTTCTTGCAGATGCTTCATTACCCAAACCACCATGTTTTCCCAAAAATAGTACCTACCCCGAAAATAAGTCCTAGCCCAATTTTCACGCCTGTGCCAAATATAAGCCCTACCCCAAAATTAAGCCCTACTTAAGAGCCTGTGCAGCCACTTGCCCATTCTGTCTGCTTGCTGATGACATAGTGCCGAAGCCATGAAGCGAGGCAGTGGGGGGGTGGAAGAAGAAGCTTCTTCTTACTCACTGCAGCAGCAAAGCAGGAGGCTGAGCGATGCACTGTTGCCGCAGCCACTAAACAAGGAGTGGGATTGAGGATGAAGCAAGGCGGTGGGGGGGTGGAGGACGAAGCTTCTCCTTACTTGCCAGTGCAACGAAGCAGGAGGCTGAGCGATGCACGGTTGCTGCAGACACTAAGTGAGGCGGGGGAGTAAAGAATGAAGCTTCTCTTTACTTGCTGCTGCAATGAAGCAGAACGCTAAGCGATGCACCGGTGCCGCGGCCAGTAAGTGAGGCAGTGGGGTGGTGGTGGAGGATGAAGCCCCAACAGTATCCTTGGCTGCCCGGCCTGTTTTTGGCTGTTTACAGCCTTCTAGTATCTCTAATAAAGCTAGCTTATTAGAGAGCACTTCCCATGAAACTATCTACTAGCCGTCAATGAGGGGTACTTGGTGCTCTCTAAGCTTGGTTGTTTTCTTGCAGACAGTTCATTACCCAAACAGCACTGATGATGTTACCTATCGTGTTTCCTGAACGTAAGACCCAGTCTTATATATTTTTGGTCGACAAAGTAAGCACCAGGGCTTATTTTTGGGGTAGGTCGTATTTTTTTGTGGCTGCAACAGAGCAGGAGGCGAGGTGGGGGTGGGTGGGGTGGAGGACAAAGCAATGCACTGGTGCCGCAGCCACTACGTGAGGTGGTGGGTGGAGGACGAAGTGCGTGCGGAGCTGCCTCATGTGCTCCGCACGGGCTGACAGAGGATCCTGCAGCCAGGCCATCAATGTGTCAACTACCTGGCCTCGCAGCGGTGGCTCCAAGAACTCCATGCAGGATCGGCGGCCTGCTTCTTCTCCTTACTTGTCACCACAATGAAGCAGGCTGAGCAATGCACTGTTGCCACGGCCACTAAGCGAGGCGGTAGGGGGGTGGAGGATGAAGCTGTTTCTCCTTACTCGCCGCTGCAACGAAGCAGGAGGCTAAGCGATGCACATGTGCCGCGGCCACTAAGTGGGGTGGGGTGGGGTGGAGGACGAAACCCCAACAGTATCTTTGGCCGCCTGCCCTGCAGAGCCTTGATGCTGACAGAGTGAGGTGGCGGCAGCCAGAACAGCCCCTTCCTCGTCTCCCCTCACTTCCCCAAATAATCCCTTCACTTACCTGCTTTCCAGCTCGTTCACTGCCACCTTGTGCAGGGCAACAAAAGCTCCTGCCTTACTATCCTGCTACCAATACCTTCCAATAAAAGTTCCTGTTGAGACAATGCAAGTTTCAAGAGTTCTGCTTTCTTGGGAGAATTAATTGAGGCAGGTCCTTACATTAGGCAGGATCTGTAAAGTGGTTAACCCGGAGGGAGGAAAACCCCTACTGTGGGGACTGTGCACATGATGTCTAACCACAGTAGCAAGAGGGTGGACGAGGGTGGGTGAGAGCGAACGTTGGGTGGAGCCCCCCCCGAAGGTTTGCTCCAGTGACAGCTCCCCTGACTCCACGGACTCAGGAGACGAGGCTGCGACTGGGGAGACCCTCTTAAAGCCGAGGTGGTTGATCAGCGTTGGGAAGGAGGTCTGGGAAGGAAGGTCCCAGAAAATGACTATCGACCGTTTCGGTTGAGCGTGGAAACATTCCCCACCGGAGAGGAAACAAGAGGCTATGAAAACCCCTGCAGTGACCCCACGGTCAACTGCCTGCTTTAAATGCGACAAAGAGGGCCATTGAGCTGCAGAGTGTCATTTGAAAACTCGGGTGAGAAAAGGAGACGAATCTGGGGGGGTGGAAGCCTGCCAGAACCCCCCAGTGCCCCAGGGGGATGGCAATGAGCGCTGAGGTCGTAGAGTTCCACCGAGAAATCGGGAGGGGGAACTCCGACCTCACTGGAGAAGGGTCCAGAGATGTCTGACAGCGACTACGATGATGAACCCTTGGTAAGTGGACCCATTGCACCAATTACCAGGACCATAGAAATGTTAATCCCAGGTATGTAGAAGAAGGTGGCCCTGAAGGTCTTACTGGACTCGGGATGCACCAGATGTTTAATAGCCCAACCCTGGTAGGGAATCTGGGGATTCCTGTAAGGAGACTAAAGAAGCCAATTTTATTTATTTATTTATTTATTTATTTATTTATTTTTATATTTATATTTATATACTGCCCTTCTCCCGAAGGACTCAGGGCGGTGAACAGGGCAATATATAGAATACAGGGTACAAAAATTAAAAAAGAATTAAATAAGAGCCCAAGCTAAAACAGTAGAATAATATAAAACCCACGATAAAAGCCCCAACCTATCCCCCATCAGGCCAGGCCGGCTTGTTCAAATAGATAGGTCTTTAGGTTGCGTCGGAAGGAGCGAAGGTCAGGTGCCATCCGGAGCTCAACCGGCAACTGATTCCATAAAGCCGGAGCGCCCACAGAGAAGGCCCTCCCCCTGGGAGCCACCAGCCGACATTCCCTGACCGGTGGCACCCTGAGGAGGCCCTCTCTGTGGGAACGCACAGGGCAAAGGGAAGTAGATGCCGGCAGCAGGTGATCCCCGAGGTACTCCGGACCCATGCCATGTAGGGCCTTGTAAACCATCATCAGAACCTTGAATCGCACCTGGAAGACAACTGGTAACCAATGCAGCTCACGGAGCAAAGGTGTAACATGGGAGTAACGGGAAACTCCCAAGACAACTCTCACGGCTGCATTCTGTACCAGCTGGAGCCTCCGAGTGGTCTTCAAGGGAAGCCCCATGTAGAGAGCGTTGCAGTAGTCCAGACGAGAGGTCACGAGCGCATGAGTGACTGTACACAGGGCATCCCGGTCTAGATAGGGCCGCACCAGGCGAACCTGGGCGAAAGCCCCCCTAGTCACAGCCACTATATGATCTTCTAAAGTAAGTCGTGAATCTAGGAGGACTCCCAAGTTGCGAGCCCTATCTACGGGGGGTAAAAACTCACCCCCCATAGAAAGAGGTGGAATATTCTGAATATCCCGGGATGCCGGTATGCACAGCCACTCAGTCTTGTCAGGGTTGAGTTGAAGTCTGTTCCTCCCCATCCAGACCCAAACTGCTTTCAGGCAACGGGACATCACGTTGAGGGCATCACTGGGGTGGTTTGGGGTCAAAATGAAAAGTTGGGTATCATC
>JAKJMR010015922.1:0-12614 GCA_024449315.1 Daboia siamensis
TGCTAGTGATAAGATTAATGAAACGGACATTGATTTATATTTGAAAGATTTTAGCATCCCGGTTCTTACGCAAGACCAAAAAGAAGAAATGAATCAGTTGATAACTGAGGAAGAAATATACTTGGCAATTAAACAGTTAAAAGTAGGTAAAGCACCAGGCACTGATGGTTTGACTGCTGTGTATTATAAAAATCTACAGTTTGAGATGATAAAGCCATTAAAGGAACTGTTTCAGACAATTCAAAAAGGGGGAGGAGTGCCTCCGTCTTGGAAAACTGCTTTTATTTCTTTAATTCCTAAAGAAGATCAGGACGCTACTCAAGCAAAAAACTATAGGCCAATTTCACTTTTGAATACGGACTACAAGATATTTGCTAAGGTTTTAGCTAGTAGACTTATGAGGGTATTGCAACAGGTAATTCATGGTGATCAAACTGGGTTTATAAGTGGTAGACAAATGAAAAATAATGTGAGACATATAGTTGATTTGTTGGAATTTTTGGAAAGGAATAACCAGATCTCTGCAGCATTGATTTTTTTGGATGCTGAAAAAGCCTTTGATCAATTGGATTGGAAATTTTTGTTAAAAGTATTAGATAAAATGAATTTTGGGGATGAATTTTTACAACCAATTAGGGCAATATATCAGAAGCAAACAGCTCGAATAATTGTTAATAATAGTTTGACTGAAATGTGTAATATTGAAAAGGGCACGAGGCAGGGTTGCCCGTTATCACCCTTATTTGTTTTAACGTTGGAGATATTATTGATTAAAATACGGAATTCGGAAACAATTAAGGGAATTCAAATAAGAGATCAGGACTATAAATTGAGGGCGTTTGCGGATGATCTGGTTATTACTTTGACACATCCAGAAAATTCTGTTATGGAATTGATGGAGTTAATATCGCAATATGGGAAAGTTTCTGGATTTAAGATTAACATACAAAAAACTAAAATTTTATCTAAAAACATGACAGCATTACAAAAGGTTTCTTTAGAAAGCTTAACTGGATTTGAAATTGTTGAAAGGGTTAAATATTTGGGGGTATATCTAGCACCCTCAAATGTTAAATTATATAAAAATAATTATGAAAAGTTATGGAATAAAGTGCAAAAAGAATTGGATAGTTGGAAAAAACTACAACTATCATTATTGGAAAGAATTGCAGCAGTAAAGATGAATGTTTTGCCAAAATTTTTATTTTTGTTTCAAATGATACCCATTCTCAAAAAGGATTCAAATTTGGAGGAATGGCAGAAGGGTATTAACAAATTTGTTTGGGCAGGGAAAAGGCCACGGGTCAAATTTAAAATTATGCAGGACACACGCGAAAGAGGTGGTCTAAGAATGCCCAATTTTAAATTATATTATGAAGCTGCTGCATTATCAGCTATAAGTGATTGGATCAATTTGACACAGGGGAGACTGTTAAATCTTGAAGGGTATGATTTGTTATTTGGTTGGCATGCATATTTACTGTATGACAAAAAGGTAGATAATGTGTTCAAAATGCATATTTTGAGGTATGCTTTGCTGCGAGTTTGGAAAAAGCACAGACAAAAGTTAAATTATAAGATACCGTTATGGGCAATACCCAAACACGCAATAGAGAATATAAATGTTGGATTTAAACATGATGTGACTACATATAAGGAAATTTTGAGCTTGGAGAGGAATGTGTGGTGTTTGAAGTCATATAATCTTTTACGAGAAAAAAAGATTGTACAAACTTGGTTTCAATATGGACAATTACAAGCCAGGTGGAAAGAAGATCAGAAGATTGGTTTTTTGATGGATGATGAAAATTTGGTAAAACAAATTAGAAATCAGGGACCAGCGCATATTAAACGGATATATCTTGCATTGATAGAGATTGACTCAGAAACAGAAATTGTTAAGGATTGTATGATAAAATGGGCACAGAATATTCAGGAAGTTATCACAATGGACACTTGGGAAAAGATCTGGGTGAGAAATGTGAAATTTACGCAAGCTCAAAATCTAAGAGAGAACTTTTATAAAATGTTTTATAGATGGCATTTAGATCCTAGAAAGTTAGCAAGTATTTATCCGAATTACCAGCCCAAATGTTGGAGATGTGGTGGCGAAGATGCAACGTATTTTCACATATGGTGGACTTGCAAAAAGATCAAACCATTTTGGATTAAAATTTGGTGGAATATGCAGAAGATATTCAAGAAAAGGATAAAGTTTTGTCCGCAATTGTTTTTACTGGGTATTATTACTGATACTATTGTGTTGGACATTAATTTGATGTTGAACTTAATTACGGCAGCGAGACTCTTAATAGGGCAATATTGGAAGAAGGAAGAACTGCCGACTATAGAGGAATGGACTTTAAAAGTTTCCAACCTGGCGGAAATGGCAAAGATCTCAGCATATTTGAAAGATCATTCTCAACAACGATATATTGTGGAGTGGAAGAAATGGATTGATTACATCCAGAATAAATATGGGACTAAAAAGTTTCATCTAGCATTTGAATAAGTATATTGCTTGTAGTCAACTTATTAGAGCTAAAGTGCGAGAGATTTAATAGTTTATTGTTGTTAGCATATGAGAGTTTATGATTGGTTATTTTATTTTTATACCTTGTATCTAGCTCTGGGAAGTCCGGGGGGGGGGAGGGGGGAAGGGGAGGGTGAGAGGGTGGGATAGGGTTGGGGAGGGTTGGGGGATGGGATGTAATAATTAAAATGTATTGAAAAACTTTTCAATAAAAAAAAAAAAAAAAGAAAAATGGAGTGGTCATTTACGTTAAGAACACTTTGACAGCGACTTTAATTGAAGCAGATAAACAAGGAAGATATGTTATAATTGAACTGTTAATAGAAGGCAAGAAAACGCTTTTGGTTGGACTATATGCTCCTAATCAACAACAAGGAGATTTTTACAGTTTATTACACAGCAAGATTATCCAGTGCGATTATAAATCCTGTATTTTGATGGGAGACTGGAATGGCGTTCTGGATGTACAAATGGACAAGGGTTTTTTTTTTAAAAGTACCCCAAGTCATGCTAAACTGCCTAAATCTTTTTTTGAAATGAAGGATAACTTGGAATTGAGAGACGTTTGGAGAGAAAGGAATTTGCAAGAAAAAGACTTTACTTTTTTCTCCGACAGGCATCAATCTTTTTCTAGGATTGATTTTGTATTAATTACCAATGATTTCTTTTTCTAGGATTAAGAAGATCAAGATTTGTCCAAGAATTATATCTGATCATAGTCCAGTATGGTTAGAGATAGACAAAGATAATAGGGATAGACGATCCTGGCGCTTAAATGAAAATTTGTTTAGATACCAGGAAAATGTGGAAAAGTGTAAAAAACAGATGAAGGAATTTTTTAAAATTAATATGCATAAAGGTACTTCTATTGAGATGGTTTGGGATGCAAGTAAAGCTTATATGAGAGGTGTATTAATATATTTGAACAATAAATATAGACGTAAATTGGAATTTAGGAGGAAAGAATTAGAGGATGAAAATAAGGAAAAAGAAAAGGCCTTAATTTTGAATCCGTCCGATGGGAAGATTAAAGAGGTAATTACTTTATTAAGGGGTCAGTTTGATAAGTTAATGGCAGATCAAGTGGCAACTAACTTACGGTATGTTAGACATAACACTTTTTGTAATGGTAATAAACCAGGTAGATGGTTAGCTTACTTGTTAAGGAAGAAACAAAGGGCTTCTAATATAGATAGCATAGAACATAAGGGTAAAGTAGTGTACCAGCAGAGTCTTATTACAAAGACTTTTGTTGATTTTTATTCTAAGTTGTATGCCAGAGATAAGATTAGAGATGTAGACATAGATAATTATTTGACAAGAGCTAATATTCCTGTTCTTACGCAAGAACAAAAGGAAGGGATGTATCAATTGATAACTGATGAAGAAATTTTTCTAGCAATCAAACAATTGAAAGTGGGTAAAGTGCCGGGTACTGATGGATTGACTGCTGTGTATTATAAAAATTTACAGTTAGAAATGGTGAAGCCTTTAAAGGAATTGTTTCAGACAATTCAAACGGGAGGAGGGGTACCTCCATCTTGGAAGACTGCTTTTATCTCTTTGATCCCGAAGGAAGATCAGGATGTCACCCAAGCTAAAAATTATAGGCCAATATCACTTTTGAATACGGACTACAAGATATTTGCAAAAATTTTAGCTAATAGATTAATGAGGGTAATATAACAAGTAATTCATGGTGATCAAACTGGATTTATAAGTGGTAGACAAATGAAGAACAACGTAAGACATATTGTAGATTTATTGGAATTTTTGGAAAGAAACAATCAGATCCCTGCAGCGCTGATCTTTTTGGATGCTGAGAAAGCCTTTGATCAATTGGATTGACAATTTTTGATGAAAGTATTAGAGAAAATGGAATTTGGGGATAAATTTTTACAACCAATTAGGGCAATATATCAAAAGCAAACAGCCCGTATAATAGTTAACAATAGCCTGACTGAATTATGTAATATTGAAAAAGGCAGGGGTGCCCGTTGTCACCTTTATTATTTGTTTTAACATTGGAAATATTACTGATTAAAATACGTGATTCGGATAAAATTAGAGGAATTCAAATAAGAGATCAGGATTATAGATTGAGGGCGTTTGCAGATGATCTGGTTGTTACAGTAACTCAGCCTGATTATTCAGTTGTAGAACTGATGGAGATAATAACGCAATATGAGAAAGTTTCTGGATTTAAGATCAATATACAAAAAACTAAAATATTGTCTAAAAATATGACAGTATCACAAAAGGCTGTTTTAGAAGAGCTAACGGGATTTGAAATAGTTAAAAGGATTAAATACTTGGGGATATATTTGTCAGCCCAAATGTGAAGTTATATAAAAATAATTATGAAAAGTTATGGGGAAAAGTACAAAAAGAATTAGATAGTTGGAAAAAATTACAATTATCTTTATTGGGGAGAATTGCAGCAGTGAAAATGAATGTTTTGCCAAAATTTTTATTTTTATTTCAAATGATACCTATACTTAAAAAGGATTTAAACTTGGAGGAATGGCAAAAAGGAGTTAATAAATTTGTATGGGCAGGGAAAAAGCCACGAGTTAAATTTAAGATAATGCAAGATATGCGTGAAAGAGGTGGTCTTAAAGTGCCTAATCTCAAATTATATTATGAGGCTGTTGCTTTGTCAGCGATAAGCGACTGGTTTAATTTAACACAAGCGAGATTATTAAATCTTGAGGGTTATGATTTGTTATTTGGATGGCATGCATATTTATTGTATGACAAGAAGGTGGATAATGTGTTTAAGATACATATCTTAAGATATGCTCTGTTGCGAGTCTGGAAAAAGTATAGACATAAGTTAAATTATAAGATACCTATTTGGGCAATACCTAAACACGCAATAGAAAATATAAATGTTGGATTTAAATATGCTGTGACTACATATAAGGAAATTTTAAGTTTTGAGAGGAATGTATGGCAATTAAAGCCATATAACATTTTAAAAGAAGAAAAGATTGTACAAACCTGGTTTCAGTATGGGCAATTACAGGCTACATGGAAAGAGGACCAGAAAACTGGTTTTTCAATGATTGATGAAAATGTGGTAAAGCAGCGATCAAGGTCAAGCACATATAAAAAGGATATATATTGTATTGATAGAAATTGATTCAGAGACGGAACTTGTTAAAGACTGTATGATAAAGTGGGCTCAGAATTTTGAAGAAGTTATTACAATGGATACCTGGGAAAAGATCTGGGTTAGAAATGTAAAATTTACACAGGCCCAAAATTTAAGAGAGAATTTTATAGGTGGCATTTAGATCCTAAAAAATTAGCAAGTATGTATCCGAACTGCCAGCCCAAATGTTGGAGGTGTGGTTGTGAGGATGCAATGTATTTTCTTATATGGTGGACTTGTAAAAAGGTTAAAGCTTTTTGGATTAAAATTTGGTGGAACATGCAAAAAATATTCAAGAAAAGGTTAAAGTTTTCTCCGCAACTGTTTTTATTAGGTATTACTACAGCTACCACCGTTGTAGATACTAAGTTGATGTTGAATTTAATTATGGCAGTGAGACTTTTAATAGTGCAATATTGGAAGAAGGAAGAACTGCTGACTATAAAAGAATGGACTTTAAAAGTTTCTAACTTGGCGGAAATGGCAAAGATCTCAGCGTATTTGAAAGCCCAATCGCAACAGAGATATATTGTGGAGTGGAGGAGATGGATTGACTATATTCAGAATAAATATGGGACTAAAAAGTATTATTTAGCATTTGAATAAGTAACAGATATATATGATGTATAGCTAGCTTGTAGTTATTTTATTGAGAGTTAAAGTGTGATAGAATTTAATATTTTATTGTTGTTTGCATATTTTAGATTATGTTTGTTTGTAATTTTATACCCTGTATTTAGTTCTGGGAAGTCGAGGAGGGGGGAGGGGAGGGTTGGGGAGGATTGGGGAGAGGGTTGGGGGAAGGGGGGGTTTTGTATTCAAAATGTATTGTAAAACTTTTCAGTTAAAAAAAAAGAATGGTAACTAGCCATTAAATAAAGAGACTTCAGTCAGCTACTTGGTAGAAAGACCATGACAGATCTAGACACAATATTAAGGTGCAGGCACAGCATACTGACAACAAAGGTACATATTATCATGGTTATGGTTTTCTCATTTATAACATATGTCTGTGAGAACTGGGTCATCCGAAAGGATGAACAAAGAAAAATGGATCCCACTGAGTTTTGATGCTGAAGAAAATTGCTGAGAATGTCTTGAAACTACTACCGTAGTAATGAAACTAAGCTTACATATTTTGTCATATAGGTGAAACACCAGGTGCCTGGAAAAATAGAAAGCATTTAGAAAAAAGCCTGACATAAAATGAGGTTGCTAAATATGTTGTTGTTAGCTGTGAAGTTGTGTCTGACCCATCGCTACCTCATGGACAATGTTCTTCCAGGCCTTCCTGTCCTCTACCATCTTCTGGAGTCCATCCAGGCTCACGCCTACTGCTTCAGTGACTCCATCCAGCCACCTCATTCTCTGTCGTCCCCTTCTTCTATTGCCCTCAATCTTTCCCAGCATTAGGCTCTTCTCCAGTGAGTCCTTCCTTCTCATTAGGTGGCCAAAGTATTTGAGTTTTAGCTTCAGGATCTGGCCTACTAAAGAGCAGTCACGTTTGATCTCCTTTAGGACTGACCAGTTTGATCGCCTTGCAGTCCAAGGGACTCGCAGGAGTCTTCTCCAGCACCAGAGTTCAAAGGCCTCAATTCTATGGCGCTCAGCCTTTTTTATTGTCCAGCTTTCACTGCCATACATTGCAACTGGGAAGACCATAGCCTTGACTATATGCACTTCTGTTGACAGGGTGATGTCTCTGCTTTTTAGTGTGCTGTCTAGATTTGCCATGGCTTTCCTCCCGAGGAGCAAGCGTCTTTTAATTTCTTGGCTACATTCCCCATCTGCAGTGATCTTGGAACCCAGGAAAATAAAATCTGTCACTACCTCCAATTCTTCCCCATCTATTTGCCAGGAATTGAGAGGGCCGGATGCCATGATCTTGGTTTTCTTAATGTTAAGTTTCAACCCTAAATATATGTTAAGTTTCAACCCTAAATATACTGCTCGAAAAAATAAAGGGAACAAAAAATAAGACATCCTACTATTAAATACAGTACATTGTGTTGTTTAAGTGTTCCCTTTATTTTTTTGAGCAGTATATTAATGCTGATGACACAAACATAAGTGTACAAAAAAAAATCAATATAGTAAGAAGTTATTCTGATAAAGTTATGTCTGTCAGGTAATGAAGAACTGGAAGTATACCTATTATTGACCAAGTTTTTCTATATTAAGAAGATCTGTGCCACAAAGTTTCTTCTCAGCATTGACAAAAAGTTCTTACTTGCAAGTTCTGAGCCCAGCAAAAGGATTATGGATATTATTGTCTTTGCAATTCTCTTAACTGTACTTCATATCAGTTTTTGTTCCACTGGGAAAGATTTAATGGTTAGTTTCATCCCATCATTTAAAAAAGTGATAGGGCCAATCAGTGGTGGGATTCAAATACGTGAACAACCAGTTCTCAGTATGGATGCCACTTCCAGAAGTCCATTCTGGGCTCAGGCAACAAAAAATTAGCTACCAGTTCTGCCGAAGTGGTGCACACTGGCTGAATCCCACTACTGGGGCGAATCAGACAGAGGATCAGGGGGTCTTTAAGTCTGAACCACCAGCAAAAAGATGGCTTCAAATATAAATATCTATAAAATAGTCATTTTACTTAAATTTATTATTAAAATGTTATTTGTAGAAGAAAGAGGGAATGGCCTTGAAGTACAGAAGGAAGAGCAGCTACCAAGGCAATAGTCAGATAAGGAGCTGGAGGCTGAGCCAAAAAAAGTAACTCGAGAAAACATTTCACACCAGCCCTTCCCTAGTTCACACAAAGATAGAGGGAGAAAGGGGTAAGCACATTGCAAGATGCAATTACATAGTACTGACATACCATGGCATTAGTTTCTTAGTCTGGTCTCCTTGTAGGGATGACATATATTACCCACTTTTTTTTTTCAAAAAAACCCCCCATGATATCATATTTTTTAAAAAACAATGTACTATACATAGGACCCTTAAAATCTGGAAATGGCTCATACTTCTCTGGATCTCCGGGAAGGCAAATATCAAATATATAAAAGCAGTAATTTGGGGGGGAGGTAATAACAACATTAGAGTTGTTACAGCCCTTTAAGAAAACTGCATGATTCTCCATCAATTCCTATGCTTAAGCAAATCACAAGTAATCATCTGTTTATCCTATACATGTGTTATATCCAGTGCTTTTTTTGTAAAAGAAAAAGGTGCCGGAACTCACACATGTCATACAACCCATCTTACCTACCCTACAAGGTTCCATCCAAAAAAGGTGCTGGAACTCTGTTCTGAGCATTCTATGAGAAAAAAAAAGCCCTAGTTATATCATGGTATAAATCACTGTCACTATGGATGCAAGTATGGAGCTGCTTCCTCAGCTTTTTCTCCACTTCTGCAGTTTAATAGCATTTCCCCATTACCAAGTGAGAGTGCTACCCTTATCAAGAATGTTGCTGTGTCCAATGCTGATCTGTTGGTTTTGTTTTCAACCCAAAGTAGTGGGTTAAATTTTGCACAGTTTGACATTTGCCTTGAATGGCATCAGAATGAGAGATGGAAAATACTACTTTTAGCATCTGGACAGATAGTGGTGTCCTAGTGCACTTGCTGTTTTTGTCAGAATGGTGAAAATCACAGCATAATATATGCTTTGTCCTTTGGGGGAACGCAGGTGACATTGTGATATATATAGAAAAGGGACACACCTTACACTAGGATGCTGCTGGTATCAGCCTGACTCTCCTTATCCTGCATTAAAATGTGGTATGGCAAGTAAGAATGACTTAAGCCACCATCTCTCATGAGGTGAAGGCAACATAACAGAAAAAAAGGTTGCCAGGACATGTTTGCCATACTGTAGTTACGGTAGGTAGATGTGGGTACAGACATTTCAAAATTTTATTTTAAAACAATTTTTATTAGTTTTTCAATTTACAACCTATATATCTAGAAAGCATTGTGGTACCTGGGTAGTCATCAGCTGAATAATAGAGTTTTTAATACATAGTTCGGGTTACATTATCATAGCATCCTTCTCTATTTCCCTCAACATTCAATACAACATATTTAAAATAACAGATCTATATGAATAGCATGATCAGTTAAAAAAGATTTGGTCAGTCCAATTTCAATGAAGTATATCTATGTCCTGTTATTAAATTTTATCTAATTTTAATGTTAATTGTAGTATCCATGTTTAACCTTTGACATCCCAAATAGTATTCAGAACTCAAAATTCCCTTATTTTATTACACCAAAGATTGTATCATCTAACATACACCCAATAGTTAAATAGCTAACTTCTACCTAATAAACATTGTTTCATATTCTGATACATCACAAGTTGCCAGTCAGAAAGCTATATTTATCAATCTACTTCTACTTCTACATAACCAAAATTTTAACATCAAAGATAGGATCCATAAGCCAACTTTCCATTATGTCAATAAATAAATTATAATATTTGAAATAAGCCTAATAAGTACTTAAACACATTTTAATTCTATCTCACGAATATTTTCTATTTCAGATCCTAATAAGTCACTAATTACTAACAAAATGACCTATAATAGTTCTCTAGGAATTCATTTTTTTAAAACTACCTCTAGGTTTCTTTTTTTGCCAGTTGGGTTTCCAGACCAAGGGCTTGAAATTCCCAAGTAGGTCTTCCTCTGGTTGCATGCATATTATTTGCACCAGAGGAGGTCATCCAACCATCAGCGATGTACAAAGGTTGAATCATTTATAGTCATTATATTGTTGCCATGTTAATTCCACTCTCTTTATTTGCTCTGACATCTTTATCTGCAATTCAGTCTGGATTCTTCTTCCATCTGGGTTGATCTGTTTTAAGAAGAAAATCTTATCCAGTATTATAGTTAGCAGTTGACAGTCCAGGCTTTCCACAGGTTGTCTTAGTTGGTCTTAGTTGGCATCCTCTGTGTTGGCATCACTATCTTGCCTGTACTATACTTCTGAAGTTATAGGCTCTTTAGAAAGGGTCAAAACTTGAGAATTAAGTTTTTCCCTAGTTTGTTGTTGATCTTTAGGATCATCTGTCATAGTACTAGTTCCTTGTACTTTAATAATTGTAGGTTATTTGAGTAAAGTCAGATTTTGGATAATAGTTTTTTCAGTACTTTGTTGTTGTTGCTTATATTTCTCTGTCTCGATTGTAGTATCTTCCAAGTTTCTTATATTCTGAAGTGTGAATTCTTTAGTTGAAGTCTGGGTTTCAGTTTGTAAATTAAAGTTGGCATGTAAATTATTTAATCTGGAGATAGACATCTCAGTGACTCTATAAATTGTTTCAAATATAAGATTATAGTCAAGTGAGGTTTATGGCTGATCGTTCTCCATTTTGTAGTAATTATAAATAGTCTCCCCTTCATGGATTACTGCCTTGTCATGGCGAAGGGGCTTGCATAATTCAATGAAGCTATGAGCTATGCCGTGCAGGGCCACCCAAGACGGAAAGGTCATAGCAGAGAGTTCTGACAAAACGTGATCCACTGGAGAAGGAAATGGCAACCCATTCCAGTATCTTTGCCATGAAAACCCTATGGACAGTACCAAAAGGCAAAACGATATGACGCTGGAAGATGAGCCCCTCAGGTCGGAAGGCATCCAATGTGTTACTGGGGAATAGCAGAGGGCTAGTACTAGTAGCGCCAGAAAGAATGAAGCGACTGGGCCAAAGCCGAAAGGACGCTCAGCTGTGGATGTGTCAGGTGGTGAAAGGAAAGTCTGATGCTGTAAAGATTTTTTCTCCATAGGAACCTGGAATGTAAGATCCATGAATCAAGGAAAGCTGGATGTGGTCAAACAAGAGATGACAAGACTGAACATCGACATCTTAGGTATCAGCGAACTAAAATGGACAGGAATGGGTGAATTTAATTCAGATGACCATCAGGTGTACTACTGCGGGCAAGAATCCCTCAGAGGAAATGGAGTAGCCTTCATAGTCAATAAAAGAGTAGGAAAAGCAGTACTGGGATACAATCCTCAAAATGACAGAATGATCTCAGTTCGAATCCAAGGCAAACCATTTAATATCACAGTAGTCCAAGTCTATGCCCCAACCACCAGTGCTGAAGAGGATGAAATTGACCGGTTCTATGAAGCCCTACAGCACGTTATAGAACTAACACCAAGAAATGATGTTCTTATATCATGGGGGATTGGAATGCTAAAGTAGGAAGCCAAAAGATAACCGGAATAACAGGCAAGTTTGGCCTTGGAGTGCAAAATGAAGCAGGGGACAGGCTGATAGAATTCTGTCAAGAGAATACGATGGTCATAGCAAACACTTTTTTCCAACAACCCAAGAGATGGCTCTACACATGGACATCACCAGACGGTCAATACAGAGATCAGATTGACTATGTGCTCTGCAGCAAAGATGGAGAAGCTCTATACAGTCAATAAAAACAAGACCAGGAGCTGACTGTGGCTCAGACCATGAGCTTCTCCTTGCAAAATTTAGGCTTAAACTGAAGAAAGTAGGGAAAAGCACTAGGCCACTCAGGTATGAATTAAATCATATCCCTGTTGAATATACAGTAGAGGTGACAAATAGATTTAAGGAATTAGATCTGATAGACAGAGTGCCTGAAGAACTATGGACAGAGGTTCGCGACATTGTACAAGAGGTAGCAACCAAAACCATCCCAAAGAAAAAGAAATGCAAGAAAGCAAAATGGCTGTCTGAGGAAGCTTTGCAAACAGCTGAGGAAAGGAGGGAAGCGAAAGGCAAGGGAGAAAAAGAAAGATACGCCCAATTGAATGCAGAATTCCAGAGAATAGCTAGAAGAGATAAGAATGCCTTCTTAAATGAACAGTGCAAAGAAATAGAAGAAAACAATAGAATAGGGAGGACCAGAGATCTTTTCAAGAAAATTAGAGAAATGAAGGGAACGTTTCATGCAAAACTGGGCATGATAA
>JAKJMR010015937.1:0-53202 GCA_024449315.1 Daboia siamensis
AAAGTTATATAAAAATAATTATGAAAAGTTATGGGGAAAAGTTCAAAAAGAATTGGATAGTTGGAAAAAATTACAATTGTCTTTATTGGGAAGAATTGCAGCAGTGAAAATGAATGTCTTGCCAAAATTTTTATTTTTATTTCAAATGATACCTATTCTTAAAAAGGATTCAAATTTGGAGGAATGGCAAAAGGGTATTAATAAATTTGTCTGGGCAGGGAAAAGGCCACGAGTTAAATTTAAGATTATGCAGGATACGTGTGAGAGAGGTGGTCTTAATATGCCTAATTTTAAATTATATTATGAAGCTGCTGCCTTGTCAGCGATAAGTGATTGGATCAATTTAACACAAGTGAGATTATTAAATCTTGAAGGTCATGATTTGTTATTTGGTTGGCATGCGTATTTATTGTATGATAAGAAGGTGGATAAGGTGTTCAAGGTGCATATTTTAAGATATGCTCTGTTGCGAGTTTGGAAAAAGTATAGACATAAGTTAAATTATAAGATACCTATATGGGCAATACCAAAACATGCAATAGAAAATATAAGTGTTGGGTTCAAACATGATGTGATTACATATAAGGAAATTTTAAGTTTGGAAAGGAATGTATGGCAACTAAAGCCATATAACATTTTAAGAGAAGAAAAGATTGTACAAACTTGGTTTCAGTATGGGCAATTACAGGCCAGGTGGAAGGAAGACCAGAAAACTGGTTTTTCAATGATTGATGAAAATTTGGTAAAGCAAATTAGAGATCAAGGTCAAGCACATATTAAAAGGATATATCTTGCATTGATAGAAATTGATTCAGAGACAGAACTTGTTAAAGATTGTATGATAAAGTGGGCTCAGAATTTCCAAGAAGTTATTACAATGGATACTTGGGAAAAGATTTGGGTAAGAAATGTAAGATTTACGCAAGCTCAAAACCTAAGAGAGAATTTTTATAAAATGTTTTATAGGTGGCACTTAGATCCTAAAAAATTAGCAAGTATGTATCCGAACTGTCAGCCTAAATGTTGGAGGTGTGGTGGTGAAGATGCAACGTATTTTCATATATGGTGGACCTGCAAAAAGGTTAAAGCTTTTTGGATTAGAATCTGGTGGAACATGCAAAAGATATTTAAGAAAAGGATAAAGTTTTGTCTGCAATTGTTTTTATTGGGTATTATTACTGATACTACTGTTGTGGACACTAAGTCTTACGGCAGCAAGACTTTTAGTAGGGCAATATTGGAAGAAGAAAGAACTGCCGACTATATGGATTTTAAAAGTTTCTAACCTGGCGGAAATGGCAAAGATTTCAGCGTATTTGAAAGACTATTCGCAACAGAGATATATTGTGGAGTGGAAAAAATGGATTGATTATATTCAGAATAAATATGGGACGAAAAAGTTTCATTTAGCATTTGAATAAGTATTGATGTGATATTTATATTGCTTGTAGTTATTTTATAAGAGTTAAAGTGCGATAGATTTAATAGTTTATTGTTGTTTGCATAAGATAGATTATGATTGTTTGTATTTTTATACCCCGTATTTAGCTCTGGGAAGTCAGGGAGGGGGGAGGGGGAAGGGAGGGAGGTGTTGGGAGGGTTGGGGAGGGGGGAGGGGGTTGGGAGGGGTTTTGTTTTGTTCTGTTAAAAATAAAAGATGCCTCTTTGCTCCCATCTGATGACCTTTTTGGGGAACTGCCATGGCTGGCACAAAAACATTTAACATTACTTTGGAAGCAACTCCCATTCCAGCTGTGCGTTTTACCTACTGTCGTGGACGAGGGGTTGACAGTAAGTCAGCGTTGTCTCTTTTTGCTGTGTACCCTCCAGTGTGAGCTGAACATGGCAGAGGGGACACAAGGGGCCACTCCAGCGGCTGCCACGGAGGATGTGGCTGGTGCTGCAGCAAAGCCTCCTGAGGTGGTGGAGGTGCGGGAGGAGGCCCAACCAACCGTAAGGCCGAAGGTGCGGACCCAGCCACCGGAGCTGTCCACGGTTGATCCCCAGGAGACCGGAAGCCGCGGAGGGGAGTGGTGGCTGAGCTCCACCCTGGGGCGTAGAGAGCCCGACTGGGGACAAGCGGGTCGGCCGAGTGGGGCTCTGCTGGAGTGGAGGGAGCGGCGCTTGACGGATGATGACGGAGAGGAGTCGAGTTACTCCACCACCCTAGGCAGCCAAACCATGGACATCCTTAGGGATCAGTTTGGGGAGGTTGGTGGCCACGAGCCCGCGCCTTGGACAGCCACTGACTCTGAACAGGACACGGGATGGTGGTCCCTTGCGGGGACCCAGTCAGTACAGTCCGGGCCATCTCGTTTCCAGTTGGCCAGTCTGAGATTACGAGACCCGTCCAGCCTGGGCACATCCCACATGAGGGCCAACCCCGGTGGCCACAATGCGGGATGGTCCGGGTTTCTGGCCAGGAATGGACAGGGGTTCCAACCAGCAACCGTCGCGACCGGCTGGGAGTATCAGAGCCTTGGGTTCACAGGTGGGGCCTTGGGGCCCTGGTGTGTTGTGGGGGCCGCCTCCCCTAACGGTGAGGTACGACGGCCATCCCGACCGTCTGGCGATGTTCCTGGGCCAGGTAATCAACCATATGGACCAGTATGCCCAGGCCTACACGTCCCAGTGGGCGATGGTGGTGGCAGTGATGGCTTGCTTGCAGGGAGAGGCTGCGGCCTGGGCTGCCGACCTGTACAGTGACCATGCTCGTGAACTTGGGGACGTCGGTCTCTTCTTGGAGGATCTACGAGCCTGGTTCGAAGATATTTCCCGGGTGCACCATGCTGAGGCTGACGTGTTGACCCTACGCCAGCGGGACAGGCCGGCGGTGGACTACGTCGGAGATTTCCTTAAGGTGGCCTGGAAACTGCGCTCATGGCCGGAGCGTCTCCTCATGCACCATTTCAGGGCCGGGCTCAATGGAGCACTATGCCGGGCGTGTGTGGTGAGCAGTGTCCCAGCCCGGTTGCAGGAGTGGTTTCGGGTGGCCGTGGAGCTGGACGTCGGGCTACAGGACATTTGAGGAAGGCCTGAGGTCACACCCGGCGGTCAGCAGCCTACCGAGAAGGCAAGGCCGGAGGAGCAAAGGCCCGTGGTGGCTTATCCAAGATCCCCGGCTCAGCCATCACGGGCTACACTTCGGTGCTTCAGATGCGACCAGCCGGGACATCGTGCAGCTGAATGCCCACTGCCTCCAGCCCGGGCGGCTCCTTCTCCTCCGGCGCGGGGGTCCACCCCCAGGAAAACCATAGAGCGGTCACGAGCCGCACACCAGCTATCAAGCGAGATGCCCAGGATGACGGGGCCCCACCGGGTGGTCGTTCCGGCGACCGTTCAGCCTACGCAGGACGAGAGCTCTGAAGAACAGGAGCAGGAGGAAGACCCGATGGTGAGTGCTCCGGTGTGCCCTTTTGTGTTTCCGGTGCTGCTAGTCAGCCCATGGACGGGGCAGAAGAGGGCGTACAAGGCCCTTGTCGACTCAGAAAGTACCTGCTGCCTCATAAGCCAGGCAGCGGTGGCTGAGGTAGGGGTTACGCTGGAACGGCTGGCCACCCCCCTTCGGTTCCAACAAGTGGATGGGTCTCTCCTGGGTGGGGCGCCCATCACCCACGTTACAGAGCCGGTCAGATTAGAGATGGGGGAGCATTGGGAAACCCTGCAGTTCGTTGTAGTGCCCTCCATGACGGAGGCAGTTATCCTTGGGCTCACATGGTTGGACAGGTGGGGTCCCACGATTTGGTGGGGGCGGCTGTTGACACCTCCGTTTGGGGTTGGGGCCCCAGCCACATCCGAAGCATGCCTTCATGGGGCCAGATAATGCAGGGGGGATGGAGAAGGCCTGTGGGGTCGGTTCTGGCTAGGAGGCCCAGGTGCCTCAGGAATACGGCGACCTAATGGACGTGTTCAATGAGCGAGAATGTAACACATTGCCACCCCACTGACCCACAGACTGCGCTATCGAATTGGAGCCCAGCGCCAGGCTGCCCAAACCCCGCATATATGCCATGTCGCCAAGAGAGATGCAAGAGCTCCGGAGATACATCGACGAGAACTTGGAAAGGGGGTTCATTCAGCCCACGCGGTCCAGGATGGCGGCGCCCGTTCTGTTCTGTGAAAAGAAGGATGGAACCCTTCGTCTGTGTGTTGAGTACCGGGGGGTCAACGCGGTGTGTGTTGAACACCTCTACCCCCTCCCCTTAATGAAGGACCTGCTGGCACACCTGGCTAAGGGTCGGGTGTTCACCAAGCTGGACCTGAGGGAGGCCTATTACTGGGTCAGGATAAGGGCTGGGGATGAGTGGAAAACAGCGTTTAACTGTCCCCTCGGTAGTTTCCAGTTTCGGGTGATGCCGTTCAGCCTGCAGGGAGTCCCCACAGTTTTCATGCAGTTGATCAACCAAGTCCTGCATGATTTCCTGTACCGCGGGGTCTTGGTCTACCTGGACGACATCCTCATCTACACGATGGGGATGGAGGAACATGTTCTGGTGCGGCAGGTGTTGGCTAGGTTACGGGAGGCGCAGCTGTTCGTCAAGCTGTCCAAGTGCGAATTCCACAGGACGCAGCTGGATTACCTGCGGTACAGGATATCTGCAGGTCGAGTGGAGATGGACCCCAAGAAGGTGGAGGCTATCCAGCAATGGCAGGCCCCACAGACCTGTCGCCAGTTGCAAAGCTTTTTGGGGTTCGCTAACTTCTACCGGCAGCTTTTCCATTGTTTTGCGGCCATTGCCTTGCCACTCACAGACCTCCTATGCACACGACAGCTGGCGGTACAGCCACGTCCGGGACTTAAACTGGCATGGTCCACGATGTGCCAATGGGCCTTCGAGGCACTTAAAGTCCCGTTTGCCAAAGAACCCGTACAGCGGCATACAGACCTCGACCTGGCCTTTGTGGTCCAGGCAGATGCAAGCGACGTTGCTCTTGGGGCCGTCCTCCTCCAACGAAACAGTAAAGGGGTGCTCCAGCCATGCGCGTGGTTTGCTGGGCTTTGGAGACGTGGCGGCATCACCCGGAGGGGGCCACCCACCCGTTTGAAGTATGGACAGACCATAAGAATCTGGAGGCCCTACAAACGCCCCGTCAGTTGTCGCCCAAGCACGTCCGGTGGGCGCTGTATTTCCCCCATTTTCGTTTTACGTTGAGGTATGTCCCGGGTGGAAGGAACTTTCTGGTGGATGCTTTGTCCCGCATGCCACAATATGACAGTAAGAGGGAGGAGGTAGTACAGGCGCTCGTGCCAGCGGCGGCGGGAGCACAAGCCTGTGGAGGGGAGATGGGCCAGGCGGCAGAGGAGAGCCTGCGTCACGACCTACAGGAGGCTCTTCAGGAGGATGAGTGGTTTCAGGCCCACCCAAACCTCCTGACAGTACAGGACGGACTAGCCTGGCACGGGACACGGCTGTACGTGCCCTCGTCCATGCAAGGGAGGATACTGTATCGTTGCCATGATGCCAAACAGGCAGGACATTTTGGTTTCGTGAAGACCCTACATTTGGTGCGCCGGGAGTTTTGGTGGCCGCACATGAAGGGCGATGTCGAGGACTATGTGCGGAAGTGCCATGTCTGTGCCACCGCAAAACCCTTTGTTGGTAAGCCGTTGGGACTTCTCCAGCGAGTAGCCGACCCCTCCCGGCCCTGGCAGGACATAGTCATGGATTTCATCGTTGAGCTGCCTGAGAGCAAGGGGTACAACGTCATCTGGATGGTCGTTGACTTGTTCTCAAAACAGGCGCACTTCGTTCCCTGCAAAGGGTTACCATCGGCCCAGCGGTTGGCCTCGCTGTTTGTCACGCATGTCTACTGTTTGCACGGTGTGCCCTGGTGCATAATATCGGACCGAGGGGTGCAGTTCACAGCCCGTGTCTGGCGGGAGTTTGTCTGCTATATCGGATCGTCCCAGGGCTTTAGCTCGGCCTATCATCCAAGCACCAGTGGAGCAGCGGAACGCGCCAACGCCGCCGTCGAATGGTACCTAAGGAGCTACGTGTCCTGCCAGCAGACGAACTGGGTGGATCTACTGGCATTTGCCAAGGTGGCATATAACAACGCCATCCACAGCAGCACCGGGTTCACTCCCTTCAGAGTGGTCTCCGGGTGTGATTTCATCCCCATCGCTGAATGTGACCAGGGGGATGGGGCTTCGTGTCAGCCCCAGGAATGGATGAGACAAATAGAGGAGGCCTGGGGCGCAACGAAGAAAGCGTTGGAACGAGCTACGGCAACAAATAAGGGGCAGGCGGACAAAAAACGAAGGCCGTTCGACACCCCGAAGGTGGGGGACTTTGTGTACTTGTCGACCAAGTACCTTCGTCTGCAGGTGCCCTGCAAGAAACTGGGTCCCAAATACCTTGGGCTGTTCCGTGTGATACAGGTGATCAATCCTGTGACGGTGCAGCTCCGGTTGCCGAAGCTACTGGGTAAAATCCACCCGGTTTTCCATAGCAGTCTGTTGAAGCCCACCGCAGCGGCTGCCACGGTGGCGGGGGAGGGGGGTCCTGGGCCAGTTTATGGTGAACAGTTCGAGGTACAAGAAGTCCTAGACTCGAGGCTGCGGAGGGGTAACCTACAGTATCTCAATTTGTGGAAGGGGTACCCAGTGGAGGAGGCCTCGTGGGTGTCAGGAGGGGATGTCCATGCTCCTCGCTTGGTCCAGGCCTTCCATAGTAAACACCCCGGCAAACTGGGTGGGGGACAGGCGGAGGCGGCGGGTTGGGCAGACGACTGTTTACCCTTTACTTCTTCCCTTACAGGAGAAGCCTTGGTAAGGGGGGGCGGCATGTCAAGCCCCGCGGGCCCGACATTCGGCAGGGGATGGCGGCCGACCGGAACACCCCGCCCACAGGCTCTCTCTGACTGTTCCACGGCCCCGACAGGGGACCCACAGCTGGCGAGTGCGGGCCTCACCGTTCCCACGGGAGCAGCACCACCCAAATGTCCAGCTTCTCTCCTCATGGCCGTGCCCGTGCCGGACCATCCTGTGTGCTCCCTGCAGGCTGAAGACAGCGCGCCTGCGCAGAACTGCCGAGCAGGCCCCCGCTGGCCACCAGCTTGTTCCAAAGGCCCCCGGTGGACTGGGAGAGGCGCGCCTACTCGGAGCCTGTTCAAGAGACACCGCCCGAGGCAGGAAACTGCGGAGACGACGTCGGCACCGGCCCTCACGCTGGCACAAGGACGCCTTGCCAGCGGTCCCGCCGAGGAGCGGCTGCCGGTCCCTGTGCCTCGTGACGTGTGGCTGGAGCCCGGACGGTTGGAGCAGGCCTGCTGGACTGTGACTGTGGCAGACTATGGGGGTTGGCGAGGAGTCTGGGGTCCGGGGTCGCGAAGGGATGGTTCTTGGGAGGGAGGTGGTTGTTGTGGCCGGTGGTGGTGGGGTGTGGGGCCGCGGGATTAGGGCTGGGTGGGTACGTACCTAGCAAGAGGAGCCCAGTGGGAACGAGGGAGAGGCAAGGGCCAAAGGAAGCTGACGGGGGAGGGTGGGGTGTATATAGGGGGAGGGCGGATGTCGGTTTGTTTGGGCGGGGCTGTGGGTGTGTGCTTCGGCCGGCTATATAGAAGTGTTGGATGCGGGTAGCAGCCAACGGTGACTTCACCATTTCTTGGATTGCAATAAAACCATTACTTTGGAAGCAACTCCCGTTCCAGCTGTGCGTTTTTCCTACTGTCGTGGACAAGGGGTTGACAGGTGGACTCTAAAAAAGGCAATCCTAAAGCAAACAGAATTTAAGCATAAGATGGAGGAACAAATGCGGACATTCTTCCAGACAAATAAGAAAGAGGAGACTAGCACTCAAAATTTATGGGATACGGCCAAGGCAGTTATGAGAGGAACTGCAATTGCGTAAATGGCCAATGAATATAAAAAGAAAAGGCAATATCAAAAAAGTTTAGAGGAAGAACACAAAAAATTAGAATTAGAACTACAAAAAACCCCACAATGTAGAGATCTAAAACAACAGCTAGATTTAAATAAGCATAAATTGAATATTATAGAAAAGGGATAAATGGCACAAAAAATAAAAAGCATTAGACAAAATTTTTTTGAACAGGCAAATAAACCCGGGAGATGGTTGGCCTATAGATTGAAAAAACAAAAAGATAAAAGATGGATTAGTAAATTATGTAATCAAGCAGGGGAGATGGTACATCAAAATGAAGGAAAAAAATGGGTGACATATGAATTCTATAAAAATCTTTATAAAGAGGATGAAAAGATTACTGAGGAAAGAATATCACAATATCTTTTTTTTTATTGAAAGGTTTTTCAATACATTTTATCTTAAACAAAACAACCCCTCCCCACCCCCTCCCTCCCTTCCCAACCCCCCCTCCCCCCTCCCCTTCCCCCCTCCCCGACTTCCCAGAGCTAAATACAAGGTATAAAAGTAAAAAACAAACATAAACTACCATATGCTAATAACAATAAACTATTAGATCTACCGCACTTTAGCTCTTATAAAATAACTACAAGCAGTATAAATATCCCATCAATACTTATTCAAATGCTAAATGAAACTTTTTAGTCCCATATTTATTCTGGATGTAATCAATCCATTTTTTTCCACTCCACAATATATCGTTGTTGCGAATGGTCTTTCAGATACGCTGAAATCTTTGCCATTTCCGCCAGGTTAGAAACTTTTAAAGTCCATTCCTCTATAGTCGGCAGTTCTTCCTTCTTCCAGTATTGCCCTATTAAAAGTCTTGCTGCCGTAATTAAGTTCAGCATCAGCTTAATGTCCACAACAGTAGTATCAGTAATAATGCCCAGTAAAAACAATTGCGGACAAAACTTTATCCTTTTCTTAAATATCTTCTGCATATTCCACCAAATTTTAATCCAAAATGCTTTAACCTTTTTACAGGTCCACCATATGTGAAAGTACATTGTGTCTTCGCCACCACACCTCCAACATTTAGGCTGGTAATTCGGATACATACTTGCTAACTCTTTGGGATCTAAATGCCACCTATAAAACATTTTATAAAAGTTCTCTCTTAAATTTTGAGCTTGTGTAAATTTTACGTTTCTCACCCAGATCTTTTCCCAAGTATCCATTGTAATAACTTCCTGAATGTTCTGCGCCCACTTTATCATACAATCTTTAACAGTTTCTGTTTCTGAATCAATTTCTATCAATGCAAGATATATCCGTTTGATATGTGCTGGACCCTGATTTCTAATTTGCTTTACCAGATTTTCATCATTCATTGAAAAAACAATTTTCTGATCTTCTTTCCACCTGGCCTGTAATTGCCCATACTGAAACCAAGTTTGAACAATCTTTTCTCCTCGTAAAAAGTTATACGGCTTCAAACACCATACATTCCTCTCCAAACTTAAGATTTCCTTATATGTAGTCACATCATGTTTGAACCCAATATCACAATATCTTATGAAAGTAGACTTACCGAAGGTTCCGGAAGAATTTCAAAATATATTAAATAAAGATATAACAGCCCAGGAAATTATAGAAGCTATTAAAAAACAAAAAAGTAATAATACACCTGGCCCTGATGGATTACCGTCCGAAATATATAAAAACCTCCAAGAACTTTTGGTCCCAACTCTATTGGACATATTTAATGAGGTACTAAATACAGCAAAAACTCCAAACTCATGGAAAGAAGCAATCATCTCACTAATTCCTAAAGAAAACTCTGATTTGACTTGCATTAAAAACTATAAGCCCATTTATTTACTGAACATGGATTACAAGATTTTCACGACAATTGGGCCCGTCATCAAAGGAAATGTTAGAAAGGGAGGCTGGTCGTATCCAGGAGGGAAACCCCCCCCCCTGAGGGCGTACAAGTCCGATCTAGAATATTGTACTTGAGCCATGAAATAGAACAATCTGTATAAGCCATTGTTCACAAATGGGGTCAGATGTTATTAAGATGATAAGATGTTAGTTAAGATGTAAAAACATTAAATCCGGAACATGTCTTCATCCAGCAATCTGCCAATCCGCCTCTGCTCTCACCTGAGCCGGTCCAGAAAAGAGCCCATAACTGTCCTCTCACCTAGCCATGAGATCCAGTCTGGGATCGATAAGGGCAGCATTGCTGGGGGAGCAAAAATCTCCCCTGCTAGTCTCTCACACCAGCAGGGGGTTGATAGCCAGTCCAGGGCCGCCCTCTCACCACGGCCTGTCCCAGACTCCTTCCGGAACATCACAGGGAGGTCACAAGAACAGGAAAAATTTTGAAATGTCCCAAATCCTGTTCCAGCCTCCAACCCATCTTGAGAAGTAACAAAGCAGAGGCCATCCAAACACGCTAAATCCATCCCTAGGGCAGCAGGGAACTCAGTCATAAATGTCAAATGTTCAGATTCAAGCAGCCAAATGTTACAGAAAGAAAAAAACAAAAACTTAAAATACATTCTATGACAGGACAGAGTGTAACAAACTGTACATATAACATCTGTAAAGAAATTTGGTAAACTGTCTTTCAGTCGTCAGCGTTATATTTACATATCTTTCAGTTGTGTCCTGATATAGGTGCTAATAAGAAGTCTTTACTTTATCAACTAATCAAACAAGTCATCTCAGCGATCCTCCTTATCTCTAACCAATCATACAAATTTTGCCAAATTTCATAATACTCTGTTTCAGTTTTATTTTTAATCTCTAGGGTTAACCTGTCCATTTCGGTGCAGGATAAAATTTTATCTATTATTTCTTCTTCAGTGGGGGTTTCCTTTCTTTTCCATTTTTGGGCATATGCCAATCTTGCTGCGGTTAAAATATGCAATAGTAAGTAGAAAGATGCTTTGCTGAGTTTATCATTAATAATCCCTAATAAGGTTTCTGGTTTTAGATCAATTTTTTGTAGTAATATTTCTTCCAACCAATTTTTTTATCCGCTGCCAAAAATTTTGCGCTTTTGAACATTCCCACCACATGTGATAGTAAGTCCCTGGAAGCCTTCTGCATTTCCAGCACGTTGGTGAGATTTTTTTTATCTATTTTTGCTAACCTTGTAGGGGGAAGGTGCCATCTATAAAACATCTTGTACAGATTCTCTTCGTTAACCTCCTGTTTCTATCCCATAGTGATTGCCAATTTTCTAGGTCAATACTGTAACCAAAATTTTTACTCCAGGTTAACATTGTTTCTTTTACCTGTTCTTCTAACATATCTTGTTCTAATAGATCTTGATATATCTTTTTTATCATTTGGTCTTCTGTTCCTAGGAGGATTTTATCTAATTGTGTATGCTCTAATTTTATCCCTGGTTCTTTTTTGTCTTTTCTGTATCGTGACTGTATTTGTAAGTATGCCCACCATTCTAACTCTATACCGTCTTCTAATAGTCTTTTTCTTGTTTTCAGGTCTCCATTTTCATCTAAGAGATCCTTATATGTGTTTACTCTTCCTAAATTTATGAATTTGGGGTGCATGAATATCTCTAATATGGATAGCCAACTGGGGATTTCTATATAATTAAATTTTTAAATTTTTATCCACACGTCTAATAGTGCCCATCTAACATGATGATTCTGGAAGTACTGATGAGCCTTATATTTTCCATCCCACATTATAGCATGCCACCCAATTTGCATGTCGTGACCTTCTAATGCTAGTAGTCTTCTGTTCCTTAAGTGTATCCAATCCTTTATCCATACCGCTATTTCTGCTTGATAATATTTTTCCCAATTCGGGAGGCTGAGCCCTCCTCTTTCCTTTGCATCCTGTAATAATTTTAATTTAATTATCGGTTTTCTACCTTGCCAGATAAATTTGGATGTAATTCTGTTTAAATTTTCAAAAAAATCCTTACCTAATTTGATTGGTACACATTGGAATAAAAAGAGTAATTTGGGAAGTATATTCATCTTGATTGTCGCTATTCTCCCAATAAAGGAGAGCTGCGAGTTTTTCCACCTGTCTAGGTCTGCTGTAATTTGGTCTATTAATTTGTCATAATTTTTTCTGAGTGTAATACATCTTGCCGACAGTTGGATCCCCAAGTACATTACTCTTTTAGATGTCTGGATATTAATTTTTTCTACTAGCTCAGTTTCTTGTAAATTGGACATATTTTTAACTAACATTTTAGTTTTTTCTTTATTGATCTTCAATCCGGCAACCTCTCCATAATTTTCCAGCACCTGTAATAATCTTGTTCCAGATTCTAAGGGGTCTTCCTGAATGAAAACTAAATCGTCTGCATAAGCCTGTAATTTAAATGTCTCTTTTCTGATTTCTAATCCTTTAATCAGGTTATCTTTTTGGATTATTCTTGTGAGTGCTTCTAAAGAAAGAATAAATAATAGAGGAGATAGTGGACCACCTTGTCTCGTTCCTTTTTGTATTTGAATGCTATTTGTTAATTCTCTGTTTATGATTACTTTTGCTTCTTGTTTGGAATAGACTGCTTTAAACATATTTATAAATTTTTCCCTGAATTCCATCTGTTTGAGTTGAGTCAACATAACATTCCATTTGACATTATCAAACGCTTTCTGAGCATTGACAAAAATCAATGCCATTTGTTTTTCGCTGTGTAATTCATAATATTCTAAGACAGTGTTTTTCAACCTTTTTTGGGCAAAGGCACACTTGTTTCATGAAAAAAATCACGAGGCACTCCACCATTAGAAAATGTTAAAAAATTTAACTCTGTGCCTATATTGACTATATATAAAGTAATTCTCTTGAATAGGAATCAAATAAACACAAAGAATTTTATAATTACTTTATTATGAAATAGTAAGTAAACAGAAATATGAAAAATTATAAAATACTTTATTCAGTGTGCAACCTGGGCCTGTTTCGCTGAACACAAAGCTGATATTCTGGCTGGAATCGAAGAAAGACACACACGTAGCTCTTCGTCAACAGCTCTCAGTCTCTCTCTGTATTTAGTTTTTATAGCAATCATCCTTGAAAAGCTCATCTCACACAGATATGTAGTGGAAAATGGGAGCAATGTCAAAATAGCTTTGTTTGCCAGAAGGGGGAACTCCTTGGCAGTATACAACCAAAAACTGTCCAAAGGTAGATCAGCAAATCTTAGCTTGAAACCACGATTTTGTCCCAGTTCAATTAGTTCCTCCTGCTCCTGTAAAGTCATGTCCTTTCCACCAACTGATGCTGAGCTATAAGGGTCCCTAACCCAGTCAAGGCATTCAGTGGAGACTGAAGAGAAATAAAATGACAACTTCTCCTCGAGAGTTTTTAAATGTTTAACTATTATCTCACACAGTGCAGCAGTGTGAACACCTTGCCTTTGCTTGGTGAGTGTGAACATTTCAAGATTGCCACTTTCCACGTGTTGATGCCAGAGTTGCACCTTTGAACGGAATCCATTTATTTTATCTGTACTTGTAAGCAGGTTTTCATTTCGGCCTTGCATTCGTGTGTTCAGTTCATTCAGATGATGAAATATATCTGCCAGGTATGCCAGCCTTGCACACCACTCATCACTTGCAAGCAGCTTTGCGTAATCTGACCTCTCATTTGTCAGAAACACTTTTAAGTTCCTCCCGCAGCTCATACACACGAACCAAGACCTTGCCACGCGACAACCACCGGACCTCCGTATGAAACAGCAAGGTTTTATTCTTCGCTCCCATCTCCTCACACAAAGCTGCAAATATGCGACTTTTCACGGGTCGTGACTTTACAAAGTTTACCATGCGCACAACATCATCCAACACATGAACTAGGTCTGCTGGTAAAGTCTTGGCTACGAGGGCCTCACGGTGTAAAAAACAATGCGTAACAATCACATCTGGATTTCTTTCCTTCACTCTGCTTACAAAGCCTTTGGTGCGCCCGACCATGGCTGCAGCTCCATCGGTGCAGACACTTGTGCAGTTTTCCCACTTAAGTCCTCCTTGTTCAAGGTATTCTGATGTGACCCGAAAAATTTCTTCTCCTGTTGTTTTTTCTGGCAGTGCCTTGCAAAAAAAGAAGTTTTCTCTAATTGCATCACCATCAACAAAACACACATTGGCCAAGAGTTGAGCATGTCCACTGATATCAGTAGACTCGTCAAGTTGCAATGCAAATTTCTCACTGATACGGATCTTTTCCAAAACCACACTTTCGATGTCTGCAGACATGTCATTAATACGTCTGGAAATTGTGTTGTCTGAGAGAGGGACTTTCTGCTCGCCCCCAGCAGCTCCAGGCAAAGTAGCTCGCACGTGAAACAAGCCCAGCAGAGGAGCTGGAGCGGCTCTGCTGCTGGGGGCGTGTCTCGGCCGGGGCCTTGCAGGATCCGGGCCAGGTGCCTCTGCTCGCCCCCAGCAGCTCCAGGCAAAGTAGCCGCGGCCATCTTCTCCAGAGGTAAAAAAAAAAGAAAAAATTTCCCACGGCACACCAGGCAACATCTCGCGGCACACTAGTGTGCCGCGGAACAGTGGTTGAAAAACACTGTTTTAAAGGGTTAGGGATGGGGAGGGACAGTAGGGTGGGGAGGGAAATTTTAATTGGTACTCAGTCTGGGCCTATGAAGGGTCCCGGCGAGATAGGGTTGGGGGTGGAGACTGCTGGTTCTGTGTGTGCTGGGGTGGGTCTGCAAATACCCACAACGATAGGGAATGGCGGCAGGTGGTTGCACGGAGGGCCATATCAACATCTGGGATCACGCCCCCGCTGTCTTCGAGCGGTGGCGTGCTCCGACCCTCCGGTTAGCACCTTCTTGCCTGGGGGTGAGGGTGATCAGGTCCATGAGCTTAGGCTGGTTTATTTTAACGCCAGATCCATTGTTAACAAGGCTCCCCTCGTTCGTGACTTGATCGAGGAGGAATGCGCGGATCTGGCGTGCATTACGGAAACTTGGGTGGGCTTGGAGGGAGGGGTCCCTCTGACTGAATTATGCCCCCCAGGTTTCCGTGTGCTACACCGGCCGCAGGCTCAGGGTAGGGGTGGAGGGGTGGCGGTGGTTATCAGGGAGACTTTATGTCCGTGGGAGACCACCATTGTCCAGACTGGCGGGAGTGAGACCCTCCTCCTGAGATGTGGCCCTCGGGTTCAGATGGGCTTGTTGCTTACATACCTGGTGCCCAGCTGTGTGGCAACAGCCCTGCCCGAGCTGCTCGACACCCTCTCAGGGTTGGCGGTGGAGTTCCCCAGGCGGCTCTCAATGGCAGTGATGACGGCGCCTCCGGACTGTTCTGCTGGCTGGTGGCGGCGGTAGCGGCGTTCTTGGGCTGCTTTGTCCCATCTTCGCAGCGTCGGCTGCGTTTTGGGCCGTTTTTGGGGCGCTTGTGCCGGTGGTGATGGCATGTTGGACCTTTTGGCCCATTTTCCCCGGCGGCGATGGTGTTTTCTGGGCCGTTCTCGGCGGCGGCAGTGTTTGGCGATGGTGGCGGCGGCGACGGCGGTGCTTGCAGCAGCGTCTTTTTTGGCAGCAGCAGCAGTTTTCGGCAGTTTGGGCGGCGATAAGGCCCTCAACCCATTCCGATTCCCCCTGGTTGCTCCACTTTTTCCAGAGGGCCTGGTGTTTTGCGACCTTGGTGATCCCCGAAGGCGTCCGGGTTGGCCGGTTGAGTCCGGTTGGGCCCATTGGAACCCAGCTTGGTCTGGTTGTTCCGGAGGAGCCTGAAAGATCTGTGCTCTTCACGACACCTATTGTCAACTTGTTGGTGCCAGTGGAGCCCGACGGGGCCCAGAGGAAGCTAACAGGCCCGGAGGAGCCACACTTTGTAAGGCCGCGCTCTGGAAGGCCCCAACTATTGGATGATTGGGGGCCCATGGGGCTGCGGCCGGGAACAACGTCTGGAATGGTGGAGCGGCAGAGGAACTATGGCGGTGTATTGAAAGGCCGGCCGTTAACAGACTTGACTATCATGGCCTTTTATATCTTTGCCTTGTACGAACTTTTGTCTACTCACCTGCATATCATTCTCAAAGGATTCAGAGGGTCCTGGGTACAAGCCACCGTGAGAGGGTGGCTTAAATTTACATCTGCTGCCCCTAGAGGTGAGAGCTCTAGGGGGCATGCCTTACCTAGAGTATGTGTTCCAGACCACCCCCGGGAACAGGACCCACGACCATCATGAGAGGATGGTGGTTGGCCTGTTCTGGGGGTTCGCCCAGCTTGAGTGGCAGTGAAGCTGGGCAGATGGTCTGGATATTCATCTACCCTCTGTTTTGGACCCTCCTAATTATCTAATACGGGACTGCCTTTCTCTGGATTTGTTTTCTTATGCCTCGTCTTTGTTATACTTGCAGAGACTTGTTCGCCCTCAGGAGTGCCCCCCCTTCCTGGGTGCAACCCGCCTTTTTAGCCACCTATAATCTCAATGAAGGGCCCGATTGTTGGGACCCTGAGAGATGGCTGGGCACAGGTAGGGGCCTCCGATATAGATCTAATAAGAGGCCCCTGGTAAGCTTTTTAGCTAAGTTTTTGTGGGGTTAGGGAGGGGGGTGGGATTTTTTGGTTGTTCGGAAATAGGGGGTAATCCGTCAACCGTTGTTCAGGCCAGGTCTGGGATCAATCGCGGGGGGGGGAGCGGGGGTCGGTTGCCTCTGGGGCTCCAGAGCGGGTCGTGGGATTACCTATTCCCACAACGTTAGGGAATGGCAGCAGGTGTATGAACAGAGGGCCGTATCGACTTCTGGGAAGGCCTCTCCGCTGCTTGCAAGCGGTGAGGCACTCCGACCCTCTGTTTCTCCCCCGAGGTCCCGGGAACGAGGATGTGCAGCCACCTGAGCTCCGGTTGGTGTATTTGAATGCCAGGTCTGTTGTTAATAAGGCTCCTCTTGTCCGGGATCTGGTCGAGGGTGAGCATGCGGACCTGGCTTGCATCACGGAGACTTGGTTGGGCCCAGAGGGTGGTATTCCTCTGGTTGATCTTTGCCCGCCAGGTTTCCGGGTGCTACACCGGCCTCGGGCTCAGGGTAGGTGTGGGGGAGTGGCGGTTGTTATGAGGGAGACCTTGTGTCTGCGGGAGATCACCGTTCCTCAGATAGTCGGGTGTGAGTCTCTCTTCTTGAGATGTGGCCCTGGTGCGCAGTTGGGCTTGCTGCTGGTGTACATTTCGCCTAGTCACACAGCAGCAGCTCTGCCTGAGCTTCTCGATATTCTCTCTGGGTTGGTGATTGAGTTCCCCAAACTTATAGTTTTGGGTGACTTCAATCTACCATCCCTGGGAGGATCATCTGAGTTAGCTCGGGAGTTCATGGGTTCCATGACGGCCATGGACCTGACGCAAGTAATTTCTGGACCGACTCATGTGGGAGACCACACCCTTGACCTGATTTTCTTATCTGGATGGTGGTTAGATGATCTTGGTGGGGGTTCCCCAATTGTTATACCCCTGTCATGGACCGATCATCATCTCCTGCGGCTGGTCTTCTGTTTTGCCACTCCCCACCGTGGGTGTGTGGAACCAACTAGATGGTACCGCCCCAGATGCTTAATGGACCCTGAGAGGTTCCAGGCAGCACTGGGGTCCCCACCTGCCTCCTTTGCTCACAACTCGGCAGATGCCTTAGTGGAAGCCTGGGAAAGGGTAGCCACCGAGGCTCTTGACCGAGTTGTACCCTTGCGGCCCCTGACCCGGTGCAGATCCCATCGAGCTCCATGGTTTTCCGTGGGGCTTCGGGAGATGAAGCGTCGGAGACGGGGCCTAGAGAGCTGTTGGAGATCCAGCCGATCCGAATCCGACCGATTGCGACTAAGAACCTATATTAGGTCTTATCTCTCTGCGATAAGGGAGGCAAGGTCTAATCACTTCGCTACCCTTATCGCATCCGCAGATAATCGCCCGGCCGCCCTGTTTAGGGTGACTCGCTCCCTCCTTAATCAGGAGGTGAGAGAGGAACCCTTGCAGGGTCGTGCCGAGGAGTTTAACCAACATCTGTCGGACAAAATTGCTCGGATTCGGACCGGTCTGGACTCTGACTGGGCAGATTCTGACGATCAGGACACGGGCGGTCTTGTCAATATTATCTGGGAGGAGTTTGATTCTGTGACTCCGGAGGAAGTGGACAGGATCATGGGGAAGCTGAGTTCCACCACATGTTTATTGGACCTGTGCCCTTCCTGGCTGGTTTATGCGGCTCGGGAAGGGACACGAGGCTGGTTCCAGGCGGTTATATCTGCTTCTTTGAGTGAGGGTAGTTTCCCCGCCGTCTTGAAAGAGGCGGTGGTGAGACCTCTCCTCAAGAAGCCTGCCTTGGACCCAGCTGTGTTGAATAACTTTTGTCCGGTCTCCAACCTTCGCTTTCTTGCGAAGGTTGTTGAGAGTGTGGTGGCACATCAGCTCCCTCTGGCCCTGGATGAAGCGGATTATCTAGACCCGTACCAATCGGGTTTCAGGCCCGGGTACAGCACGGAGACGGCATTGGTCGCTCTGGTGAATGATCTCTGGAGGGCTCGGGACAGGGGACATTCCTCTGTCCTAGTCCTATTAGACCTCTCAGCGGCGTTCGATACCATCGACCATGGTATCCTGCTGCGGGGTCTCAGGGGATTGGGAGTGGGAGGCACAGTTTTGCAGTGGTTCTCCTCCTATCTCCTGGGACGTTCGCAGTCGATGTTGGCAGGGGGGCAGAGGTCGACCTCGAGGTCTCTCGTTTGTGGAGTTCCTCAGGGGTCGGTCCTCTCGCCTCTCCTGTTCAACATCTATATAAAACCGCTGGGTGAGATCATTCGTGGTTTTGGAGTTGGGTATCATCAGTATGCTGATGATACCCAGCTTTTTCTTTTTACCCCAAACCACCCCAGTGATGCCCTCGACGTGATGTCCCGTTGCCTGGAGGCGGTTCGGGTCTGGATGGGGAGGAACAGACTTCAACTCAACCCCGACAAGACTGAGTGGCTGTACATACCGGCATCCCGGGATATTCAGAACATTCCATCTCTTTCTATGGGGGGTGAATAACCCCCCGTAGATAGGGCCCGCAACTTGGGAGTCCTCCTAGATTCACGGCTTATTTTGGAAGACCATATAGTGGCTGTGACTAGGGGGGCCTTTGCCCAGGTTCGCCTGGTGCGCCAGTTATGGCCCTATCTAGACCGGGATGCCTTATGTACGGTCACTCACGCACTCGTGACCTCTCGCCTTGACTACTGCAACGCTCTCTACATGGGGCTGCCCTTGAAGACCACTCGGAGGCTCCAACTGGTACAGAATGCAGCCGCGAGAGTTGTGTTGGGAGTCTCCCGATACTCCCATATTACACCTCTTCTCCGTGAGCTGCATTGGTTACCAGTTGTCTTCCGGGTGAGGTTCAAGTTATTAGTAATGGTGTTTAAGGCCCTACATGGCATGGGTCCGGAGTACCTTAGGGATCACCTGCTGCCGGCATCAACTTCCCTCCGCCCTGTGCGCTCCCATAGAGAGGGTCTCCTCAGGGTGCCACCGATCAGAGAATGTTGATTGGTGGCCCCCAGGGGGAGGTCCTTCTCTGTGGGCGCCCTGGAGCTATGGAATCAGTTGCCGGCTGAGCTCCGGATGGCGCCCGACCTTCGCTCCTTCCGTCGCGATCTGAAGACATTCTTATTTGAACAATCCGGCCTGGCCTGATGGGGGATGGGTGGTTATTTTAATATATGTATTTATTGTTTTTAGTTGGGCATATGTTTAATTCTTTTTTAACTTTTGTATTTTTGTATTGTTATATATTTGCCCTGTTCACCGCCCTGAGTCCTTCGGGAGAAGGGCGGTATATAAATAAAATTATTATTATTATTATTATTATTATTATTATTATTATTATTATTATTATTATTATTATTATTATTATTATTATTATTATTATTATTGTGCTGGGTGACTTCAACCTGCCTTCACTGGGAGGGTCGTCTGAGTTGGCTCGAGAGTTCATGGCTTCCATGACAGCCATGGGCCTGACCCAAGTAATTCAGGGCCCGACTCATGTGGGGGTTCACACTCTCGACCTGGTGTTCCTGTCCGGACAGTGGTTGGATGATTTGGGAGGGGGTTCACCGGTCATTGTTCCCCTGTCATGGTCCGACCATTATCTCCTGCGGCTGGTCTTCCGTTATGCTACCTCCCACTGCTGGGCTGCGGAACCGACCAGGTGGTTCCGCCCCAGGTGCCTAATGGACCCGGAACGGTTCCAGATGGCGCTTGGGTCTATACCCATCGCCCTCACTCACAGCCCAGTTGATGCCTTTGTTGATGCCTGGGATAGGGTGGCCGCTGAGGCACTCGACTGTGTTGTACCCTTGCGACCCCTGACCCGGCGCAGATCCCGATGGGCTCCATGGTTCTCTGTGGAGCTCTGGGAGATGAAGCATCGGAGACGGGGTCTAGAGAGCTGTTGGAGATCCACCCGATCCGAATCTGACCGATTGCAGTTAAGAATCTTTATAAGGTCTTATCTTGCGGCGATGAGGACGGCGAAGGCTAATTACTTCGCTGCCCTCATCGCGTCCGCAGATAATCGCCCGGCCGCCCTGTTTAGGGTGACTCGCTCGCTTCTTAACCAGGAGGTGAGGGAGGATCCCTTACAGGGGCGGGCCGAGGAGTTTAGTCATCATCTGATGGACAAAATCGCTCAGATCCGGGCCGGTTTGGACTCGGAGTGGGCGGAGTGTGACGTGGAGGAATCAGATGGTCTTGAGCATGTTATCTGGACTGAGTTTGATCCTGTTTCCCCTGATGATGTGGACAGGAGGAGGAGGAGGCTGAGCTCCACCACCTGTTTGTTGGACCCGTGCCCCTCCTAGCTGGTTTATGCGGCTCGGGAGGAGACACGAGGCTGGTTCCAGGCAGTAATAACTGCTTCCTTGAAGGAGGGTGTCTTCCCCGCCTCCCTGAAGGAGGCAGTGGTGAGACCCCTCCTCAAGAAGCCTGCCCTGGACCCGGCTGTTTTAAATAACTATCGTCCGGTCTCCAACCTTCGCTTTCTGGCGAAGGTTGTTGAGAGTGTGGTGGTGCATCAGCTTCCTCTGTTCCTGGATGAAGCTGATTATCTGGACCAGTACCAATCGGGTTTCAGGCCTGGGCAGAGCACGGAGACAGCATTGGTCGCGCTGGTGAATGATCTCTGGCGGGCTCGGGACAGGGGTTGTTCCTCTTTCCTAGTCCTATTAGATCTCTCAGCGGCTTTTGATACCATCGACCATGGTATCCTACTGCGGCGTCTCAGGGGGGTTGGAGTGGGAGGCACTGTTTTGCGGTGGTTCTCCTCCTATCTCCTGGGCCGCTCGCAGTCGGTGTTGACGGGAGGGCAGAGGTCCGCCCTGAGGCCTCTCGTTTGTGGAGTTCCTCAGGGGTCGGTTCTCTCGCCCCTCCTGTTCAACATCTATATGAAGCCGCTGGGCGAGATCATTCGTGGTTTCGGGGTGGGGTATTATCAGTACGCTGATGATACCCAACTTTTTTTCTCCACCCCGAACCAACCCAGCGATGCCCTTGCCGTGATGTCCCGTTCCCTGGAAGCGGTCCGCGTCTGGATGGGGAGAAACAGGCTTCGTCTCAATCCTGCCAAAACTGAGTGGCTGTGCATACCGGCATCTCGGGTCAACCAGACTATTCCATCTCTAACGATGGGGGGTGAGGTGTTACCCCCTGTTGATAGGGCTCACAACTTGGGCGTCCTCCTGTATTCATGGCTCAATTTTGAAGATCATATAGGAGCTGTGACCAGGGGGGCTTTTGCCCAGGTTCGCCTGGTGCACCAGTTGCGACCCTACCTGGACCGAGATGCCCTACGCACAGTCACTCATGTGCTTGTGACCTCCCGTTTAGACTACTGCAACGCTCTCTACATGAGGCTGCCCTTGAGGACCACCTGGAGGCTTCAGCTGGTGTAGAATGCAGCCGTGCGAGTCATGATGGGGGTCTCCCAATACTCCCATGTAACACCTCTACTCCGCGAGCTGCATTGGCTTCCAGTTGCCCTTCGGGTGAGATTCAAGGTGCTGGTGATGACCCATAAAGCCCTAAATGGCGAGGGTCCGGGATATTTGAGGGAACACCTGCTGCCAGCATCAAGCTCCCTTCATCCACTGTGCTCCCACAGGGAGGGTCTTCTCAGGGTGCCGGCGGTTAAAGATTGCCGGCAGGTAACACCCAGGGGTAGGGCCTTCTCAGTGGGTGCGCCTGCCCTTTGGAACCAGCTGCCCGCAGAGCTTAGGACTGCCCCCGACCTCCGTTCATTCCGCCGGGACCTGAAGACCTGGCTCTTCGAGCTCTCTGGCCCAGGCTGAGAATTTTTAATTTTTAATTTTAACTGGGTTTTTATTTTCACTCAGGGTTTCATTTATTCTTTTTTAATTTGTTTTAACTTTTGTATTGATTTTCTTTTAAATATCCTGTAAACCGCCCTGAGTCCTTTGGGAAAGGGCGGTATATAAATCTAAATAATAAATAAGGTAATACTAATAGTAGTGTTGTAGCCAGGAAAGTTGAATCATGTCCACTTTTGTTTTTAAATGTACATTTAATAAAATTTTCTAATAAAAAAAAGTGGAACCAAGTTTGGAGACACACGTAACAATTCCCCAATCCAAAGTTAAAAAATCCCACCCCTAAAACTATGCAAGCAACTACATTCCCCAATACATCTTCTTTGTGGGCTTTTTTCACAATGTCCAGCCTGCAGTCTCAGGAGCAGGTTCCCATGGGACAAAAGATTATTTAGACTAGCGAAGCACCTGGGCAACCCCCCCTCCCTCCGTTCTATGTGGCAACTGAAAATGAATAGGAAAAATGGATGCAGCCATGCTCATTTGTAGACTTGACAAGTCTTCCCCTCTCAGAAAGAAAGAGTCTCGTGTAGGGGAAACAAAAAGCAGGTTAGGTATTCCCTCAAGGCTTGTGAGGGTATTTGTCAAAACTTTTTTACTAATCTATCCACTTTCACATTTGTACATTTCACCCATGTAGCTTCTGAAAGGGGATAGCCTTTCCACTAAATGAGGTCCTGTAACTTTCTCTTGTACAACCTAGAATTTGTTTTATTTCATAATGTTTCTCCCCCTCTACCACTACTGGACCTGGCAGCTCCTTTGGGACAGGTCTTAAAGAGGATTCTGACACAGGTTTTAATAGACTGCAGTGAAAAACAAGGGGAGCTTTACCCAACAATAGCAGAAGTTTCAATTCCACTGTGACAGGGTTTATGATCTTAGTGATGGGAAAAGGACCAAGGAATTTTCACCCCAATTATCTACTGGGTAACTTTACTCTTAAATATTTTGTTGAAAGATAAAATAATTGTCCAACATAAAAAGGTTTCTGAGGGGAGTGTCATTTATCTGCTTGCTCCTTGTAAACCTTGGTGGCCTTGGTCAATGCCTTCTTCACATTCACCCAAACCCCCTGCAAGGATGTCACCCTCTGATCCAAACTCTGGGAAGTAAGAGGCTCCTGTGGGTACTCAGGCATGGGCACAAAATCTTGACCCGTTACTATTTTGAATGGGGTGAGACCAGTGCTACTGTGCACAGTATTGTTTCTCTTTGAAAATTATTCAAAAATTATTCATAGGCTAAATGGAACTTTTTGGTCTCATACTTTTTCTGAATATAGTCTATCCATCTTCTCCAAACCGAAATGTATCGTTCTTGTGAGTGATCCTTCAAGTAAGCCGAGATCTTAGCCATTTCTGCTAAGTTGGACACCTTAAGCATCCATTCTTCTATAGTCGGCAGGCTGTCCTTCTTCCAGTATTGCCCTACCAATAACCTCGCTGCTGTTATGAGGTTCAACATCAAATTAATTTCTTTAATGTCACCATCTGTAATAACACCCAGTAAAAATAATTGTGGGGTAAACTTTATCTTTCTCTTAAAAATCTTTTGCATGTTCCACCAAATTTTGATCCAGAAAGCTTTAATATTTCTACAAGTCCACCAAATATGAAAGTAGGTAGCATCCAAACTACCACATCTCCAACATTTGGACTGTAAATTAGGATACATGCAAGATAACTTCTTGGGGTCCAAATGCCATCTATAAAACATTTTGTAGAAGTTTTCTCTTAAATTTTGGGCTTGAGTAAATTTCACATTTCTAACCCAGATTACCTCCCACACATCCAATGGGATCGGCTCTTGAATACTTTGAGCCCATTTCACCATGCAATCTTTAACCAATTCCGTTTCCGAATCTAATTCTATTAAGGCATTATAAATTCTTTTTATGTGCGCTCATGTTTGGTCTTTAATCTGTTTTACCAAATTTTCATCCATCAGCGTCAAACCAACCTTCTGGTCTAATTTCCACCTGGCTTGCAATTGAATGTACTGAAACCAGGATTGTACAATATTTTCTTGTTTTAGCTCAGCTAGCGACCTTAATTGCCAGTCGCTCCCTTCTAATCTAAGTAGTTGCTTGTAAGAAATCACATCCAAATTCGCACCCATAGATATCCCCTCTATTGCGTGTCCAGGAATCCCCCAAATTGGTATTTTATAATTTAACTTATAATAATACTTTTTCCAAACACGAAATATAGCACTTCTTAAAATGTGGGATTTAAAAGTCCTATCAACTTTTTTTATCATAGATCAGATATGCATGCCACCCATATAATAAATCCCATCCCTCAAGATAAAGTATACTTTTATTGGTTAAGTTAAGCCAATCACTAACCAATGTTAAGACCACTGCGTCATAATATAATTTCAAGTTAGGCACCTTAAGTCCTCCTCTTTCCCGAGCATCTTGCATAATCTTAAGTTTAACTCTGGGTTTTTTCCCCGCCCAGATAAATTTGTTAATACCCTTCTGCCACTCATCCAAATTGGCATCTTTTTTCAAAATAGGTATCATTTGAAACAGAAATAGAAACTTTGGTAAAACATTCATCTTAACAGCTGCAATTTTCCCCAACAAAGATAATTGCAGTTTTTTCCAATTATCTAGATCCTTTTGTACTTTTAACGATAACGTCTCGTAGTTATTCTTGTATAATTTCACATTAGAAGCTGTAATATATACCCCCAAATATTTAACCTTTTTCACAATTTCATAGCCCGTCAGTTTTACTAACATATCCTTCTCCTTCATCGTCATATTTTTAGCTAATATTTTAGTCTTATTATTGTTCACTTTAAAACCCGACACTTTCCCATATTGTTCTATAATTCCTATCAGCTCTATAACCGATTGAGTCGGTTGAGATAATGTAACAACCAAGTCATCTGCAAACGCTCTTAATCTATAATCATTCTGTTTTATTTTTATTCCCTGAATTTTAGTTGATTCCCGAATTTTGATCAATAAAATCTCCAATGTTAGAACAAACAATAATGGTGACAAAGGGCACCCTTGTCTTGTACCTTTTCCAATTTTAAATGCATCTGTTAGTCCCCCATTAATTATAATTTGCACTGATTGTTGCTGATATATAGCCTTGATAGATTGCAAAAATTCATCCCCAAAATTCATCTTCTCTACAACTTTCAATAAAAATTGCCAATTCAGTTGATCAAAGGCTTTTTCAGCGTCCAAAAATATCAATGCCGCAGACTTGGTTGTTCTTATCCAAATACTCAATTAGATTAACTAGTTGTCTTACATTGTATTTCATATATCTTCCAGTTATAAATCCAGACTGATCTGCATGAACCATCCGTTTCAAGACTAACATTAATCTGTTAGCTAATATTTTAGCAAAAATCTTGTAATCCGTGTTTAAGAGTGAGGTCTATAGTTTTTAGGCTGAGCAAGATCTTGGTCCTCCTTGGGGATCAATGATATAAAAGCCCTTCTCCAAGATGGAGGCACCTCTCCTCCAGCCTGGATATTGTTAAATAGCTCCTTTAAAGGTTCAACCATCTCTATAGATAGGGTTTTATAATAAATTGCTGTTAAGCCATCTGTACCCGGAGCCTTACCCACTTTTAGCTGTTTGATTGCTGAAAAAATTTCTTCAGAAGTAATTAAACAAGTCATCCCTGCCCTTTGCTCATGTGAGAGCTCAGGAATATTCACTTCTTGTAAATATTTATCTATGTCTAAGGTTTGTACATTCTCACTAGCATATAACTTTTGATAAAAATCCAAAAAACCCTTTTTGATCAAATTTCGTTGATACATTTCTTTACCTTTATATTCTATTTTCTCTATTGTACGTAACCTCTGTTTCTTCCATAGTTGATAGGCTAACCACCTCCCAGGCTTATTTGCGTTACAAAAAGTATTATGCTTCGCATATCTCAAATTAGTTGCAGCCTGGTCCGCCATTAACATATTAAATTGTTCTTTCAACAAATTTATTGAAGTCCTTAATCTCTTGTCCGATGGGTTCACAATACAAGCTTTCTCCTTCAATTTAATCTCTTCCTCTAATTCTTTACGTTTTTGAATCTGCTTACGCCTATAACCGTTATTCATATGAATCATGATCCCCCTCATGTATGCTTTACTGGCATCCCAAACCATGTTAATCGGTGTTCCTTTATGCATATTCAAAACAAAAAACTCTCTCAAATAATCTTTACATTTTTCTGAAAGTACATCATATCTAAATAAATTTTCGTTCAGTCTCCAAGGTCTTTTTTTTTTTAATTAAAAGTTTTTCAATACATTTTATCTTTAACATCCCAACCCCCACCCCCTCCCTCCCTTCCCAACCCAATCCCACCCTCTCACCCTCCCCTTCCCCCCTCCCCCCTCCCCGACTTCCCAGAGCTGAATACAAGGTATAAAAGTAAAAAAACAATCATAAACTACCATATGCTAATAACAATAAACTATTAAGTCTATCGCACTTTAGCTCTTATAAAATGACTACAAGCAATATAAATATCCCATCAATACTTATTCAAATGCTAAATGAAACTTTTTAGTCCCATATTTATTCTGAATGTGATCAATCCATTTTTTCCACTCCGCATTATATCGTTGTTGCGAATGGTCTTTCAAATACGCTGAAATCTTCGCCATTTCTGCCAGGTTGGAAACCTTTAAAGTCCACTCTTCTATAGTCGGCAGTTCTTCCTTCTTCCAATATTGTCCTATTAAAAGTCTCGCTGCCGTAATCAAGTTCAGCATCAGCTTAATGTCCACAACAGTAGTATCAGTAATAATGCCCAGTAAAAACAATTGCGGACAAAACTTTATCCTTTTCTTGAATATCTTCTGCATATTCCACCAGATTTTAATCCAAAATGCTTTAACCTTTTTACAAGTCCACCATATATGAAAATACGTTGCATCTTCACCACCACATCTCCAACATTTAGGCTGATAATTCGGATACATACTTGCTAACTTTTTAGGATCTAAATGCCACCTATAAAACATTTTATAAAAGTTCTCTCTTAAATTTTGAGCTTGTGTAAATTTTACATTTCTCACCCAGATCTTTTCCCAAGTGTCCATTGTAATAACTTCCTGAATATTCTGCGCCCATTTTATCATACAGTCTTTAACAATTTCTGTTTCTGAATCAATTTCTATCAATGCAAGATATATCCGTTTGATATGTGCTGGGCCCTGATTTCTAATTTGCTTTACCAAGTTTTCATCATTCATTAAAAAACCAATTTTCTGATCTTTTTTCCACCTGGCTTGTAATTGCCCATACTGAAACCAAGTTTGAACAATCTTTTTTCCTCGTAAAAAATTATATGGCTTCAAACACCATATGTTCCTCTCCAAACTCAAGATTTCCTTATATGTAGTCACATCATGTTTAAATCCAACATTTATGTTCTCTATTGCGTGTTTCGGTATTGCCCATAAGGGTATCTTGTAGTTTAACTTATGTCTATGCTTTTTCCAAACTCGCAACAAAGCATGTCTTAAAATATGCATCTGAAACACATTATCTACCTTCTTATCATACAATAAATATGCATGCCAACCAAATAGCAAATCATGACCTTCAAGATTTAATAATCTCCCTTGTGTTAAATTAATCCAATCACTTATCGCTGATAATGCAGCAGCTTCATAATATAATTTAAGATTGGGTATTTTTAGACCACCTCTTTCACGCGTATCCTGCATAATTTTGAATTTAACCCGTGGCCTTTTCCCTGCCCAAACAAATTTATTAATACCCTTCTGCCATTCCTCCGAGTTTGAATCCTTTTTAAGAATGGGTATCATTTGGAACAAAAATAAAAATTTTGGCAAAACATTCATTTTCACTGCTGCAATTCTTCCCAATAATGACAATTGTAATTTTTTCCAACTATCCAATTCTTTTTGCACTTTGTTCCATAGCTTTTCATAGTTATTTTTGTATAATTTTACGTTTGAGGGTGTCAAATATACCCCCAAATATTTAACCCTTTCAACAATTTCAAATCCAGTTAACCTTTCTAAAGCTACCTTTTGTAATACTGTCATATTTTTAGATAACATTTTAGTTTTTTGTATATTAACCTTAAATCCAGAAACTTTCCCATATTGCAATATTAACTCCATCAATTCCATAACAGAATTTTCTGGCTGTGTCACCGTAATAACCAGATCATCCGCAAACGCCCTCAATCTATAATCCTGATCTCTTATTTGAATTCCCTTAATTGTTTCCGAATTCCGTATTTTAATCAATAATATCTCCAATGTTAGAACAAATAATAAAGGTGATAGCGGGCACCCCTGCCTCGTACCCTTTTCAATATTACACATTTCAGTCAGACTATTATTCACAATTATTCGAGCTGTTTGCTTTTGATATAATGCCCTGATTGGTTGTAAAAATTCATCCCCAAAATTCATTTTATCTAATACTTTCATCAAAAATTTCCAATCCAATTGATCAAAGGCTTTTTCAGCATCCAAAAAGATCAATGCTGCAGGGATCTGGTTATTCCTTTCCAAAAATTCCAACAAATCAACTATATGCCTCACATTATTTTTCATTTGTCTACCACTTAAAAACCCAGTTTGATCACCATGAATTACCTGTTGCAATACCCTCATCAGTCTATTAGCTAAAACCTTAGCAAATATCTTGTAATCCGTGTTCAAAAGTGATATTGGCCTATAATTTCTTGCTTGAGTAACATCCTGATCTTCCTTCGGAATCAAAGAAATAAAAGCAGTTTTCCAAGACGGAGGCACTCCTCCCCCCTTTTGAATTGTCTGAAACAATTCCTTTAGTGGCTTTATCATCTCAAACTGTAAATTTTTATAATACACAGCAGTCAAACCATCCGTACCTGGCGCTTTACCCACTTTTAACTGTTTGATTGCCAAAAATATTTCTTCCTCAGTTATCAGTTGATTCATCTCTTCTTTTTGTTCTTGCGTAAGAACCGGGATGCTAACGTCCCTCAAATATACATCAATGTCTGTTTCATTAATCTTATCTCTAGCATATAATTTAGAATAAAAATCAACAAAAGTTTCCTTAATAAGATTCTGCTGATACACAACCTTACCCTTATATTCTATTTTATCTATATTAGAAGCCCTTTGCTTCTTCCTTAGCATATAGGCTAACCATCTACCTGGTTTATTGGCATTACAAAAAGTATTATGCCTAGCAAACCGTAGATTAGTTGCCACTTGATCAGCCATTAACTTGTCAAATTGTCCCCTTAATAAATTAATAACCTCTTTAGTCTTCACATCCAATGGGTTCAAAATTAAGGCCTTTTCTTTTTCCCTAATCTCATTCTCTAATTCCTTCCTCCTAAATTCCAAATTACGTCTGTATTTATTATTCAGATATATCAACACACCTCTCATATACGCCTTACTAGCATCCCATACCATTTCCATAGAGGTACCCTTATGCATATTAGTTTCAAAAAACACCTTCATCTGTTTTTTACATTCTTCCACATTTTCCTGATTTCTAAACAGATTCTCATTTAAACACCAGGAACACCTGTCTCTAATGTCTTTTTCAATCTCTAACCAAACTGGACTATGATCAGACATAGTTCTTGAACAAATCTTTATCTTCTTAGTCCTAGAAAAAAGATCATTAGTCACTAATATAAAATCAATCCTAGAAAAAGATTGATGTCTATCAGAAAAAAAAGTATAGTCCTTTTCTTGTAAATTTCTCTCCCTCCAAATATCTCGCAGTTCCAAATCATCCATCATCTCAAAAAAAGACTTAGGCAATTTAGCATGACTTGGGGTACTTCTAAAAGATCCACTCTTATCCATTTGTACATTCAAAACACCATTCCAGTCTCCCATAAAAATAAAAGATTTATAATCCAATTGAGTAATCTTGCTGTGTAATAAACTATAAAAGTCAGCTTGTTGTTGATTAGGAGCATATAATCCAACCAAAAGCGTTTTTTTGCCTTCTATTAACAAGTCTACTATAACATATCTTCCTTGTTGATCTGCTTCAATTAACTCCGCTGTAATTGTGTTCTTGACATAAATAACCACTCCATTTTTCTTATTTGTTGCAGAAGCAATAAATTGTGTGCCTAATCTTGAATTTAGTAAGTACTTTTGGTCCATGACTCTAATATGTGTTTCTTGTAAGCAAATAACATCAGTCTTAAATTGTTTTAAATATTGAAAGATTTTCTTTCTCTTCTGTGGTGAGTTTAATCCATTGACATTCCAAGTTAAAAACTTAGTCGCCATCTTTAGCGACCCGAAGCTTTTGGAGTGCGTCTTCCAGAATCCCCTTCACATTTTTAGGCCACGCCCCTCCCACAGCTTCGCTATAGGTACGCTTTGGAGGTTCCACAACATTCTGCTGATCCTGTTCTTGCTCACGTCTCATTCGTCTCGAAGCAGCACGCGTAATCCTCTGGTCTCTTGCTTCTTCCGATACTGCTGAAATTTGATCCACTCCTGTTGCTTTCTCATCTGTCTGTGTTATTCCTTCAGCACCTTGAGGCTTTCCCTCTCCATTCTTCTTTGTTGATTCCAAAAGTGGTATGGGGATTGCTTTTAAGACATTACTGTAAAAATCACGTGCCTGCATCACTGTAACAAAACGGTGTCTCACGCTTTCATACATTACCACCATACCCACTGGGATCTCCCATCTAAACTTGATATCATGTTGCTTAAGCTCCTGTGCCAAAAATGCAAATTCCTTTCTTCTCCTTAAAATTCTTGGAGGGATCTCTTTTAAAACCAGAACTTCTTGCTCTGCAATTACAAGCTTAGTATTGTAAGAAACTTGAATAATTTCATTCCTGGTTGCTCTCTTTGTAAAATAAACAACCACATCTCTAGGTAGTTTCCTTTGTCTTGCAATCGAGGAATTGACACGGAAGATTTTATCTATATCTTCAGCAATTCCTTCAGCTGGCCGTCCCAACACCTCTTCCAAAGCCTCAGAAACTATTTTCTTCAAATCTTCTTTAGGATTCTCTTTCAGACCTCTAATTCTTACAGCAAACTCCATTTCATGATACTGCACCAATGTCAAGTCATTATCAATTTTATCCACCACATTCTCAGTCTCTGATATCTTTGCCTCTAATTTACTATTATTTTGGCTGAGATCTTCCACTCTTTCGTCCAAGCTTTCAATACATGTCGCCAAACCTTGAAAAGCAAGTAAAATGTCCGCCTTTATTCCTGTAAACTTCTCCTCCAACTTTTCATCCAGCTTTTCATCTATAATCTCAGCTATTTGCTGTGAATGCTTTTCCAAAGCATCTTGCAAAACTTTAACTGTTAAAACAAGCGAAGGTGCAGGTGCAGAGGGCATTAAAGCTTGCAATGAAGACTGCTGCAGGGGGGAAGCCCCCGCACTTCTAATGAGTTTGGAAGATTTAGCCGCCATTTTTCCCCCACTGTTACTTACTACGCACTTTCACTTTCAGAGTCTTCAATGTGGATTGAGCCAAAGATCAAAAATCCACTTGCACCTTATTCTCCTGCATCGCTCTGCCTGCTTTCTTGTTTTCCAAAGTCCTTTCCTGTAGGCAGGGATGGTTGCGAACGCCTTGTTCTGCTCCTAAAAGCACGGAGCAGAAACGCTGCGCAGCCCGGAGGAATCCAGGCATCGGAGGGGCTCGATCCTTCAGCCGCCAGAACTTTAAGCTCTGGCGGCCCCGGAGAGCTCTACCCCTACCTGGATACTCACCCCCTCCTCTTCTCCCGAGGAGGGGGCTTCCGAACCGCTGAAACAGCTGATCGGCGCTGTTTTCGGCGGTTCTACAAAGCCGCGGAGTGGACAGCCCGAAAACAGCTGTCTTCGGCAGCGCCTTGCCACCCGGAAGCAGTCTCCAAGGTCTTCTTACTCCATCTTCACAAAATAATTCCATCCAAACAGGGCTATGGTCCGATAACGTTCTTGGAAAAATCTTAACATTCTTAATCCTGGAAATAAGATCACCAGTAACCAAAAAGAAATCAATTCTAGAAAATGACTGATGCCTATCTGAAAAAAAAAGTAAAATTTCTATCCTCCAAGTTCTGCTCCCGCCAGATATCTCTTAGTTCAAAGTCTTCTTTCAAGTCAAAAAAAAACTTTTAGGCAATCTAGAATAGATAGGAGAGTCTTTAGATGACCTCTTCTTATCCTTATTTGAGTCCAAAACACCATTCCAATCACCCATCAGAATAACTGATTTGTAATCCAATTGAGTTAGCCTATCATGTAAGAACCTATAGAATTTCCCTTGCTGCTGGTTGGGAGCGTATAATCCAATGATGAGAATCTTCTTTCCTTGTAATAATAATTCAATAATAACATATCTTCCCTGTGGGTCAGATTCAATTAGCGTAGCAGATAAGTTGTCGGGCCCTGGGGGGCTGACATTCGGGAGGGGGTCTCTCCACCCTCCCGGCCTCTCCCTGCCGCCTCGCCGAAGGCCAGGACGGCCCGTCGGCCCCGCCCAGCTCCCCGGATACTCACGGCCCTGCTCCCGCGTCGCCAACCTCCTCGGGAGCCGCGCCTGCCTCCGCCTCTTCTGGACGGCCCGCCGGAAGCCTGGACGGCTCACCGGCCTCGCCCTGCTCCCCGGCGGCTCGCAGCGCTCCCCCGACGGCCATCGCCTTGCCGCCGTCCTCGCCGGATTCCGCGCCTGCGCAGAATGTCGCAGTGGCCAGCCTGACCCGCGGCGCGGCCAGCGCAGCTGCGCGTCTCCAGCGGGCGGGGGCTGCTGCCCTGGGAGCCGGCCTGTGGCCCGCCGGGGTGCCGCGACTGTTCAGGCCACCCCCCGTGGAGCGTGCCGGCCCCGCCCGCAGAACGACGTCTCAGACAGGCCAAGGGGCAGATGGGAGTATTCCAGCCGCGGCGGCGGAGCGGCTGGTGAAGCTGGCCCTCAAAAGCCTCGGAGGACGCCGCCGGAGCCGAGGGGAGCCGGAGCAGGGAAGTACGCGGACTAGATCTTACCTGGCGGAGCGCCCACCGGAAGGTCCCTCCGGGGAGGGGAGGGGTGGATATAGGGGATGAGAGGGCGTGGGTGTGTTTGGGTGGGGCTTGGGTGTGTACTATGGGTGTGTATATAACAGCGTTGGTTGCGGGTAGCAGCCAACGCTGGCTTTGTTTCCTACCACGGATTGCTGCTTTGGAGAATAAAGAGTTTACGTCCTGTGGGGGTGGTCTCCCGTTCCTGCTTTTGGCTTCTGTGCTGCTTACCACCGGACGGGTTTGACATAAGTCTCTTCTCAAATAGATAACCACTGCACTCTTTTTATCTTGAGCAGATGCTATAAAATGAGGTCCCAATTGGGAATTAATCAAGTATTTTTGATCTTTTACACAAATATGAGTTTCTTGCAGACAAACAATATCATTTTTATGTTGCTTCAGATAATAAAACACTTTCCTTCTTTTTTGTGGTGAATTCAGGCCATTAACATTCCATGCCAAAAGCTTTATCACCATCCTCAACGACCTGAAACCTCTGGAACGCCACCTTGAGGTCTGCAGTTGGTCTCTTTGGTCACGCCCGTCCCACCGGTTCCGTACTACCAGGGTCTTGTATTATAAGCACAGAGTCCATCTTCTGTTTCTGTTGTCCCTTTTCTCTCCGCTTGTGTGCCACACGTGTCATTCTCTGATCTTTTGGATCAGCCTTTGACATCAATCTCTGGTCAGTAGATTCAGCCAATTGTGCCTCACCAACAAGTTGTGCTGATACACCATCAACTTGTTGGTTATCTTCTTCCATTCTCCTAAGCGATGGAGATGGTGGTGAACCTGCTTTCAGGACATTCCTATAAAATTCCTTGGCCTTGGCAATCATTGTAAGCCTGTACCGTGTCCCTGCATGACTCACCGCTATTCCAATAGGGATCTCCCATCTGAATTGTATTTGTCGATTTTTAAGTTCATCAGACAAGAAACCAAACTCCTTCCTTTTTCTCAACATCTTAGGAGGTACTTCCTTCAGAATCATAATGTCTTGTCCCGCAATTTGAAATTTCTGGTGATAAAAGTCCTGAATAATCTCATTTCGAAGTGACCTCTTGGAAAAGTAAATCACCACATCCCTGGGTAAGTTCTTCTGTCTCGCTATCCAGGAGTTAACCCTAAAAAATTTTTCCACCTCTCTTGATAATTCTTTAGGGTCCCATCCCAGGATGGGAGCAATAACCTTGATCACCTCTTCCAGTAAATCCTCACGTGGGTTTTCTCTCAACCCCCTTATTCTCAGAGCAAATTCCATCTCTTTAAACTGAGAAACCATCAATTCTTCCTCAGTTTTATCAATTTTATTTTCTACTGTAGTAATTCTATTTTCAAGTTTGTCAGTCTTTTCCACAACCTCATCCACACGATCATCCAGACGTTCAACATGTGCAGCCAGCCCTTGGAATGCAAACAAAATGTCTTCTCTCATCTCTCTATTTTTAAGTTCAAGAATCTAAGAAAATAGGGGAAGCCAGGCACCACACAAGTTATGCAGCAAGTAAACACAGGGTCAGTCATAAAGGACTCAAATGTCTATACACTAATGCACAGAGTATGAACAGTAAGCAGGGTGAACTAGAAATTCAGGTAAATGAGGGCAGATATGACATTGTTGCCATTACGGAAACATGGTGGGACGAAACCTTCAAATGGAACACACAGCTAGAGGGATTTAAACTATTTAAAAGAAACAGACTAAACAAAAGAGGAGGAGGAGTTGCTCTCTATATAAGAAATAACTTTATCTCTACAGAAATAGAGCACAACAATGACGAAAACTGTAAACTTGAAAGCATTTGGGTCAATATAAAAGGGGAAAAAAATGACATTGCCATAGGTGTATACTATAGGCCGCCCAACCAAGCAGAGGAAATAGATGAACTTTTTGCTAGTCAGCTAACTAAGGTATGTAAGAAGCACATCACAATAGTAATGGGGGACTTTAATTACCCCGATATCAACTGGGAGACAAACTCTGCACCAAGTGGAAGATCAAACAGATTCCTGTCAAACCTAGCAGACAACTTTCTCTCCCAAAAAGTAGAGAAGGGAACTAGGGGATTAGCCATATTGGATTTAATTGTCACAAACAGAGATGAAATGATAGAAGGTGTCGAAGCCACAGGAACCTTGGGGGGAAGTGATCATGCAATATTGGAATTCAATATTCTGGAGGCACAAGCAATAGAACACAGCCAAACTAGAGTCTTGGACTTTAAAAGAGCTAATTTCAATAAACTTAGAGAGACCATGGGAAGAATTCCATGGATGAGAATCCTAAAGGGGAAAACAACTCAAGAAGCTTGGGAAATTTTGAAAAGTGAGATAATAAAGGCCCAGTCTAGTACAATACCAACAAAGAAGAAAAATAACAGCTCTCAAAAGAAACCAGCATGGCTGCATAAAGAACTCTCTGATAAATTGAAAGATAAAAAGGACAAGTATAAGAATTGGAAAGAGGGGCACATAACTAAGTCAGAATATCAGCAAATAGCCCGTGCCTGCAAAGATGAAGTAAGGAAAGCTAAGGCTCAAAATGAACTAAGGCTTGCAACCAAAGTCAAAAATAACAAAAAATGCTTCTTTCAACATATAAAAAACAAGAAAAAAGTTAAAGAAATGATTGGTCCATTAGTGGGGGAAAGTGGCAAGAAGGTGACAAGCAATAGGGAGAAAGCAGAACTATTTAATTCATTTTTTGCATCTGTCTTTACACAAAGGGAAAAAACAGTCCAACCTACCCAAACCAGTGCCATAAAAAACAGAATAGAAACGCAAGTTAAGATAGGCAAGAAAATGGTAAGTGAGCACCTGTCCAGCCTAGACGAGTTCAAATCACCAGGACCAGATGGATTACACCCCAAGGTTCTCAAGGAACTGGCAGATGTGATCTCAGAACCACTGAACTATATTTTTCAAAGATCCTGGAGCACTGGGGAACTACCAGAGGACTGGAAGAGAGCTGATGTAGTTCCCATCTTCAAAAAAGGAAAAAAAGTAGATCCAGAAAACTACAGACCTATCAGCCTGACCTCAATACCTGGGAAGATTCTGGAAAAGATAATCAAACAACAAATCAGCGAACATCTTGATGCAAACAAAGTCATCACTAAAAGTCAACACGGGTTTGTCAAAAACAGATCGTGCCAGACAAATCTTATTACATTCTTTGATCAAGTGACAAAACTAGTGGACCAGAGGAATGCTGTAGATATAATTTACTTGGACTTCAGTAAGGCATTTGATAAGGTAGATCACAACCTACTACTTGACAAGATAGAAAAATGTGGGTTAGATAGCATTACCACCAGATGGATTCGTAGCTGGCTGACAGGCCGTACTCAGCGTGTGGTCCTCAATGGAACCGCATCTACATGGAAGGAAGTGTGTAGTGGGGTGCCCCAGGGCTCTGTTCTGGGCCCAGTGCTCTTCAATATCTTCATTAATGATTTGGATGAGGAGATAGATGGGGAACTCATCAAATTTGCAGATGACACCAAGCTGGCAGGAATAGCCAATACTCCAGAAGATAGGCTTAAGATACAGAAGGATCTGGACAGACTCGAACACTGGGCACTATCTAACAAAATGAAATTCAATGGTGAAAAAAGTAAGGTTCTACATTTAGGGAGGAAAAATCAAATGCACAGGTATAGTATAGGTGGTACCTTGCTCAATAGCAGTAACTGTGAGAGGGATCTCGGAGTCTTAGTAGACAATCACTTCAATATGAGCCAGCAGTGTGCTGCAGCTGCCAAAAAAGCCAACACAGTGCTAGGCTGCATTAACAGAGGGATAGAATCAAGATCAAGTGATGTACTAATACCACTTTACAATGCTTTGGTAAGGCCACATCTGGAATACTGCATCCAGTTTTGGTCACCACGATGTAAAAAAGATGTTGAGACTCTAGAAAGGGTACAGAGAAGAGCAACAAAGATGATTAGGGGGCTGGAGGCCAAAACATATAGGGAACGGTTGCTGGAATTGGGTATGTGTAGTTTAACGAAGAGAAGAGTGAGGGGTGACATGATAGCAGTGTTCCAATATCTCAGGGGCTGCCACAAAGAAGAGGGAGTCAAGCTATTCTCCAAAGCACCTGAAAGCAGGACAAGAAGCAACGGATGGAAACTAGTCAAGGAGAGAAGCAACCTAGAACTAAGGAGAGACTTCCTGACAGTTAGAACAATTAACCAGTGGAACAACCTGCCTCCAGAGGTGGTGAATGCTCCAACACTGGAAGCTTTTAAGAAGAGACTGGACAGCCATTTGTCTGAAATGGTATAAGGTTTCCTGCCTGAGCAGGGGGTTGGACTAGATGACCTCCTAGGTCCCTTCCAACTTTATTATTATTATTATTATTATAAGATCAGCTACCTCTTCCTTTATTTGTAAAGTCATTTCTTTCAATGCATCCTGCAAGTCTTTAAGTGTAAGTGCTGGTAGTAGAGGAGAAGGTGGAGGGGATCTGGGTTTTAGACTGAGTGACAGGAGAGGAAGTTGAAGTTTTAGAAACAGTAGGAACTGCCTGCCTTCTTGAAGCCATTTTCACTTACTACAAATCATTTGCTACAAATCACTTTCTCTTGTCACTTTCGCTTTCCCTCTGTACTCCGGAGGGAAAAAAAAGGGGGTAATAATAGAATCCAAAAAAAGGAGAAGGAAATAATCTTAAGAAAAAAGGGAGAAAGAAATTCCAATATATTAATTAAGTTATGACAAAGTCCTCTTAGTTATTCTTTTAGAAGAAAAAAAAATTCAGCGCCATTTTGTTTTCCTTCTTAAAAGTCCAATTTATAAATGGAGAAGATTAATGCAGCTCGGGTTAAAGTTCTAAATACTTGCAGTTTAACTCCTCCTGGTCAGCTCTGTCTGCTTTAAAGGTACACATAACTCAATATAATCTGCAGATGTGGTTGCCGCGTCTAGCTTCTCTTCCTGCACAGAGAGAAGGCGTCCTGGGCTCGGAGATGCCTCGGACTCCGTAGGAGCTCTCCCCCTCCGATCCTCAGATAACTCTGGGATATTGGGGAGCTCTACTACTATCCGAGGGGACTCACCTCCCCTTCTTCTCCCGAAGGGAAAGTCTACGGGCCACAGAACAGCTGATTTTCACCGTCTCCGCTGCTCCAACGAAGCCTCAGGATGAGCGGCTAGGAAAAAGCCACCATTCGGCACGACGGAGCCACCGGAAGTCCGTGCACAGTATTGTTGTAGGCTACCTCTGCGAAAGGCAGGAGATCAGCCCAATTAGTCTGCTGGTAATTTACATAACATCTGAGGTACTGTTCCACCATTGCATTAGCTTTTTCAGCAGCTCCACGATTGTGGCTTTGGGATCTGCCACAGGCTGACTGAACTTTTTATTGATTCCATCTGCTGGCACCCTTCATTGTTTGATGTTACCATTTCCCTTTCGTATGCCAGCGTACACTGCAGCAGAACTTTACTTGCTGCAAGATTCCCCCCTCTCGCAGGAGCGTCCATCTGTTTTATGGAAGATCTTCCTTGATGACGGGTTGTGGGACCCTGAGAGATGGCATGCTGCAGAGAGGAACTTGAGGGGATTTTTACTAAGATTTTTAAATAACATTTTAAGGGGATCCAGGAGGGGGGAGGTCCAAGGGATACAGAATGAACTTGGGGGAGTTCGACCTGGACAGCAGTCCAGACCATCGGATGGTTGCGGGGGAGGAGTAGGGGTTTGGGAATGGAAGCAGCCCCGAGTGAGGAGGGTCTTTCTATCCCGACAATGATTGGGAGGGGCAGAGTGTGTGGGAGCAGAGGGCTTTATCGTAATCGGGGAATGGGCCACTGCTGTCTTCAAGCGGTGGCCAGTTCCCGCCCTCATTGCTCTTCTCGCTCACCCGGGGGCATAGGATTACAGGAACCTGGGCTCAGATTGGTCTATATCAACGCCAGGTCCATGGTGAACAAGGCTCCCCTCGTACAGGATCTTATTGAGGAGGAGAACGTGGACCTGGCTTGCATCACGGAGACCTGGTTGGGCCAAGAGGGGGGTGTCCCTCTCTTGGAATTATGCCCAGCAGGTTTCCGGGTTCTTCACCAGCCGCGGGCCCAGGGCAGGGGCGTGGGGGTGGCAGTTATTATTAGGGAGAGTCTTTGTCCGCGAGTGGCCACTGTCCCTCAGATAGGCGGGTGTGAGTCTCTCCTTTTGAAGTGGGGTCCTGGAGTTCAGTTGGGCCTATTGATTACGTACCTGTCTCCTGGCTGCGTGTCATCGGTCCTGCCCAAGCTTCTCGACATCTTGTCCGGGTTGGCGATTGAGTTCCCCAGGCTTATAGTTCTGGGGGATTTCAATCTGCCTTCCGTGGGTGAGGCGTCTGAGTTGGCCTGGGAGTTCATGGCTTCCATGACGGCCATGGACCTGACTCAAATAATTCAGGACACGACCCATAATGGAGGGCACACACTCAATGTGGTTTTTATCTCTGGGCAGTGGATTAATGATCTGGGTAGGGGGGATTTAATCATCCAACCCCTGTCATGGTCCGGTCATTTTCTTCTCCGGCTAGACTTTCAGTACGCCACCTCCCGCCGCTGGGAGGTGGAACCAAACAGGTGGTTCCACCCCAGGCGCCTGATGGACCCTGAAAGGTTCCAGACGGAGCTTGGGACATTTCCTGCTTCCCTTGCCCACGTCTCTGCCGAGGCCCTAGTAGAAGCCTGGGAGAGGGCGGCTGCTGGGGCTTTGGATCGAGTTGTGCCTTTGCGGCCTCTAACCTGGCGCAGACCCCGGGTGGCCCCCTGGTTTACCGAGGAGCTCTGGGAGATGAAGCGCCGGAAAAGATGCCTAGAGAGATGTTGGAGGTCCAGCGGATGCGAATCTGATCCAACACAGCTAAGAACCTATCTTAAGTTTTACCTAGTGGTGATGGAAGCGGCAAAGCTTGTCTACTTTTCCGCTCTCATTGCGTCCACAGATAACCGCCCCGCCGCCCTGTTTAGAGTGACCCGCTCCCTGTTTAATCAGGGACCGAGGGATGATCCCTTGCAGGGTAGGGCTGAGGAATTTGTCCACTATCTGCAGGACAAAATCGCTCAGATCCGGACTGGCTTGGACTCCAACTGGGTGGAAACTGGTGGAGTGGAGAGGGCAGGTCATGATCATACCATTTGGGGTGAGTTTGACCCTGTGACTCTGGATGATGTGGACAGGATCATGCGTAGACTGAGCACTACAACTTGTTTACTGGACCCATGTCCCTCCTGGCTGGTTTCGGCCGCCTGGGAGGTGACAGGGGGCTGGCTCCAGGCAGTTGTCAATGCTTCTTTGATGGAGGGTGTCTTCCCCTCTGCCTTAAAAGAGGCGGTGGTGAGGCCCCTCCTCAAGAAGCCTGCTCTGGACCCGGCCTTGTTGAATAACTATTGGCCTGTCTCCAACCTTCGCTTTGAAGCGAAGGTTGTTGAGAGTGTTGTGGTGCGTCAGCTCCCGCAATTCCTGGATGAAGCAGACTATCTGGACCCATACCAGTCCGGTTTCAGACCTGGCTACAGCACGGAAACGTCATTGGTCACACTGGTGGATGATCTCTGGTGGGCCCGGGACAGGGGCTGTTCCTCTGTCCTGGTTCTACTTGACCTCTCAGCAGCTTTTGATACCATCGACCATGGTATCCTGCTGCGACGGCTCTAGGGGTTGGGAGTGGGAGGCACTGTTTTATGGTGGTTCTCCTTCTACCTCTCGGGCCGCTCACAGTTTGTATTGGCAGGGGGACAGACATCTACCCCGAGGGCCCTCACTTGTGCGGTGCCTCAGGAGTTGGTTCTCTCCCCCCCTCCTGTTTAACATGTATATGAAGCAGCTGGGTGAGATCATCCATGGCTCTGGGGTGAGGTATCACTAATATGCGGATGATACCCAGTTGTTCATCTCCACCCCGAGCCAACCCAGTGATGCCCTCGACGTGATGTCCTGCTGCCTGGAGGCGGTGTGGGTCTGGATGGGAAGGAACAGGCTCAGGCTTAACCCTTCCAAGACTGAGTGGCTGTGGATACCGACATCTCATATTGTCCAACAAGTTCCATCTCTTTTGATGGGGGGAGGTATTGCCCCCCTCAGAAAGGGCTCAAAACTTGGGTGTCCTCCTGGATTCACGGCTTAATTTGGAAGATCATCGAACGGCTGTGACCAGGGGGGCCTTCGCACAGGTTCGCCTAGTGTGCCAGTTGTGCCCCTTTTTGGACCGAGATGCCCTATGCATGGTTACCCACGCCCTCGTCACTTCTCGCCTGGATTACTGCAATGCTCTTTACATGGGGCTGCCCTTGAAGAGCACCCGAAGGCTTCAACTGGTGCAAAATGCGGCCGCGCGGGTGCTTATGGGAGTATCTTGGTACTCCCATGTTACACCACTCCTGCGCGAGCTGCATCGGCTTCCGGTTACCCTCCGAGTGTGATTCAAGGTGCTGGTAATAACCTTTAAAGCCTTACATGGCTTAGGCCCGGGGTACTTGCGAGACCACCTGCTGCCATTGTCAAACTCCCATCGCCCGGTTTGCTCCCACAGAGTCGGCCTCCTCAGGGTGCCGTTGGCCAGGCAATGCCAGCTGGCGACCCCCAGGGGGAGAGCCTTCTCTGTGGGCATGCCGACCCTCTGGAATGAACTGCCCCCGGAGCTGCGGATGGCCCCTGACCTTCGGTCCTTCTGCCGTGACCTGAAGACCTGGTTGTTCCAACAAGCAGGCCTGGATTGACTACGTTTTTTAATTAGGCTTTTTACTGGGTTAAATTGTCTTGTAATTTTGCATTTATTGTTTAATTCTTTTTAAAAAAATTTACTCTATGTTTTTTAATTTTTATTGTTGTGAGCCGGCCTGAGTCCTCAGGGAGAAGGGCAGCATATAAATATAATCAAATCAAATCAGCTCCATTAGTATTTGGATGAAAAGCTGACAAAAGCCCCTAGGAAGTCCCAATAAGTTTAACTCCCTCCCTCCAGAACGTAGCAGTAAACTGGACCCCTCTGTCAGAAATAATCCACTTTGGGGCACCATGGAGTTGGTATATGTGTTTCAAAAACAGTTTGGTTAGCTTCTGGGAAGAGGGAAGTCCTGAGCAAGTGATCAATCACTGTCCATATTACTGTCAATGCTGTGACAATGGATGTCGTCAGTCTCACAACTGAGAACCAGCAGCCATTTTTACTTTTGCTTTTAACGTGCCTTTTCTATTCTTTTAGAGTTCAGATGTAGAAGGGGGGGATGGGGTAAATGCCTGAGGGTTTAGCTAGCCATAACAATGTAGTAGTGTGGGAACTCAAGGACATGTTCTGATAAGTTTTTGGTGGGCTGAGGGGCCAGAGAGAAAAGCCCATGTTTTGTGCTAATTGGGGAATGTGATTTATGACAGCTTTTGTGGGGTGGGAATTGCAATTTGTTACTTTGTATCTGGGAGGAGGGAATCTCATTCTTGGGTTCAGCTATGTAAGGGTCGATACTTTGTTTCCTAATAAAATGTTCTTTAAGGAAGAATTCTTGCCTTGAAGTTCTTTTACTGGTTTCATCTATTGGAACCATGACATTAACCCAAGAATCCTATCTACTCTAACATCCTTTGGGGTCCTGAGTTCCAGTCACCTTCCCAAATCAGAGGGGAGGTAGACAAAGATTCTTGGAAGATTCAGCATGGAGAAAAAAGATGCACCCACAAGGAGCACTCTGACCACGGCAGCTGCCTCAGCGGAGGGAGTGCAAACCCTTGCATCATTGGAGAAAGTGAGTTTGGAACCTCTGGCAGTGGGAGCGAGACCCAAAACATGGGAGCTAATGTGGTCCTTGGAGTGGACCCTGCCCAGTGGAGACCCTAAGCATCCTGAGACAGCCCAATCGAGGAAAAGTTCTTCAAGAGCAGTTGAGTTGGAGTTGCAAGCAGGTGCCTCATGGGAATCACGCTCCCCTGATCAGAGAAGAACAAAAAGGTTGGTGGCGGCAGAAGATTCGGGTGAGTGGAAGTACCTGTCTGCAGTCCGTAGCCAATCAGTGGAGAAGTTGGTAGAGAAATTTGAGGGGCTAGATGTGGGAAGCGAGGGACAGGTCACCCACTCCTTGCCTACTAGTGAGTGTGATGACCAATGAGATCAGCACCAATCTATGCCCAGAAGAAGCCTTAGCCCCAGTGACGGAGCTCAGGTGGCTACTCCATGCTCAGAGCCACCAGCATTGACCTCAAGCCCAGTGGGAAGGAAGAATCCTGACCGTCAGTCACGGGGCGACAGTCCGGGCCGTTGTCGAGTGTCAAGGAGTCCAGTATGCCACTCGCAACGTGACAGCCTTGGCTATCGGAGAAGCCCTGATCAGCGTCCAATAGCCCAGATTAGTGATGGTGAACCTTTTAGAGACCAAGTGCCCAAACTGCAACCCAAACCCCACTTATTTATCGCTGGGTGGGCGTGGCCCACTGGGTGGGCATGGCCACTGGATGGGTGTGGCTGCAGTGGTTATGGCAGACTGGGTGGGCGTGGCTGGGGTGGGCATGGTCACCTAGATGTTGCTCGTGGGGAGGGATGCCTGTGGGGGCCAGGCAGGGTTGGGGGAGATCCAGGGGGTCTCTGGCAGGTGGGATGGTGGGCAGGAGGCTCATACTGTGGGGTGAGGTGAGGCAAGGCAGGGGGCAGTGCAGGGGTGCCATTGCCACAGGGCAAGGTGAGGTGAGGCAGGGGCCATGGCAGCTACTGCCTGACACCATCAGCCCCCAGACTCAGTGAGCGCATGGGGGCCAACAGTGTCCATCAGCAGCCACAGCCTGCCGGCCCCTCGACTGGTGCACTCTGGGGCTCTGCAGCCCACTGCAAATACTGGGCCAGCCCTCCAGACGGGCCTACTCCGTCCCATCTGTTTTTGCTTGCAGTTGGAGAGCAGGTTGCTGCTTGTCATCTCCTTGGCCCCCTTGCAGATCTTGCCCTTGGCCTGCACATGGACCCTGTTCCCCTTGCACACCCGACGCACCTTAGCCCTGCCTTGGGCCATCACCGCCAGCAGCTCGTGCACATCCATTAGGCTACCACTGCTGCCTGGAGGACCTGGCCCACCCAGCACAAAGGAGGTGAAACGGCCAGCTAGCAAGCAGGGAAAGCTGGATCTCCATCGGTGCCATGGCCCCCCAGTCTCAGCTAGGCTTGCGTGCCTCCCCCCATCTCTGCTGGACCTGGGCAGCCATGACACCGATGGGGATCCGGCTTTCCCCACTTGGGGTGACCTTTTGCCTGCTGGCCCTGAGCATGCTCTACCACCTCTAAGCGGGGATTCCTAGCTGACCACTTCACCTCCTTTTTGCTGGGCAGGCCTGCAGCTCTGGGCGGCGGCCTAATGGACCTGCACTAGTGGCTGGCAGCCGCAGTAGGTACTGAGGTGCACGAGGGGAATGCGCTTCACCTGCGGGCCAAGGGCAAGACCCTCAAGGGGGCTGAGATGATCAGTGGCGACCAGCTCTCCAACCAAAAAGCCATTTCAGTGTTGCTAAGGATGGAAGAAGGTAAGTGCTACAGTATTTCCAACTCACATGGTTTACAATAATCCTAAATGGAAAGATTAAAATGGTCTCACAATCAAGAATTCTTCTCTTTTAAGCTGATCTGTTCAGAGGAATAATAAAACAACACTTCCATTGCTCGAATTTCAACAAGGGAGCCACAAGGCGACAACATGAAAGACAATTTGGGTTGTTGGTTAAGCACTAGGCAAGAAATGGAGATTGCGAGTGCTAGCCCCGCTTTAGGCATGAACTTTAGGTCAGTCACTTTGAGCGACTTTATGTCAGTCACTCCCTCACAACTGAACTCATCTCACAGGGTTGTCATTGCTGTGGGGAAAATAGGTTGAGGAAAGAGTATTAGGCTTGAGTTATTTATAAAGGCAGGATAAACATGAATAAACATGAACCAAGATGTACCTCAAGCAGAAGTGACGGGGGGAGTGAGGGGATGGGAGCCAACCGTGTTAAATTATTAAACAGACCATGATGTTAACAGCGCTATGAAGGCTACCACCAATGGCTTAATAAAATAACCAAACACCTTCATGGGATTAAAAATGGAGGGAACATGAGTATGAGAAAAGCGATGGTCCGAAGAATTTCACCCTCCCCTCCCCTCCCCCCTTCATTTAAAAGGCAGCTCTCATCCACTCCTAAAGCTCTGGATGTGGCGAAGCCTTGGCCACTCACCTTGGGGTGGGGTCTGAGCAACTTTCTGATTAAGCAATGGCTTCGGAGGCGCACCCCCTCGCACAGAGCACCCTGCTGCCACTGCTCCCCCCCAGCCCTCACATGGAGCGCCCTGCTGCCGCTGCTCCCCCCACCCTCTTGCGGCACCTTCTTTCCAGCTCCAACACAGTCCCCTGTCACTTCCGCCGCTGTGTGGGACTAAAAATAAAGTTCAATCAATTCCAACTTTGCGAGATCTTTTTTTCCCCCGCGATAAGTTGAAATTGATTGATTGAACTTTTTCTCTTTTTTTGCACACAGTGGCAGAGGCCTAAAGCGAAAAGGTTTTATAAAAACCAGCTTAAAAAGCCACTTGCCCAGGGAGATTTTGATGCAGGTTGCTCATGGATGGGACTGAAGGTCTAGGACTGGGGCAACAGTGCACATTCCCACAGAGAGGGCTCTGTGTGCCGCCTGTGGCACGCGTGCCATAGGTTCGCCAGCATGGCCCCAGATAGTCAAGGCAAGTCTGGTGAAATTCACTCTTTGACAGCTTTGCATGCAGTTCGGCTTTTAACAGTCTTTTTAACACCTTACAGACCAGTTTGATGTGCTCATCCATGGTTTCAGTGTAAATAAGGACGTCATCAAGATAAACCAATCCCCCCCTTGTGTAAATGATAATGGAGCACTTGGTTTATCAATTGCATAAACACAGCGAGGGCCCCCTGCAGTCCAAAAGGCATCACTATAAATTGGAAGCTCCCCAAAGGGCAATTAAAGGCTGTTTTCCACTCATCCCCCTCCCTAATCCTTATCCAGTAATAAGCCTCTCTTAAATCCAGCTTGGTAAAGATTTTTCCTTTAGCCAGGTGGGCTAACATGTCCTTCGTCAGGGGGAGGGGGTACATATTTTCCATGCTGACTGTGTTCAGAGATTTAAAATCCATGCATAATCTAAGAAACCCATCTTTCTTTTCCCTGAAAAGTACATAAAAAGCTTGGATTTGGGTTTGGCTTCGAGCTTGGCAGGAGGGGAGGCCTCTACACTTGGGTCCTGATGTGCCCAGTTAGTTTTTTTTCTTTCGCCTTTGGGAGATCTTTGCGGTTTCGCAGCAGCAACTGGCATGCTTCTGGGTTGAGGGTGAGGAGCTGGGCACTCCACAGCATGGTGACCCATCTGACCACACCGGTAGCACTTGATTGCAGCCATGGCTGGTGCTTTGGAGATGCTGGTGGCTGCAGAGGCTTGGGGAGATCATCCATAGAGGCGTTTTTCTTGGACATGCGTCGGCTTGGGTTTGGTGTTGCTTGACTTTCGGGGGCAGTCGCGCTCGATGTCTAGCACCACCGCCACGCAATAGGTTAGGAAAATCTCGGCTTCTGGTTTGCCGACAGCCGTAAATGGATGCCTGGAGGACGGCTCCCATCTTCCACGTCCAGATTCGCATCACTGGGGGGTCCTAAAAGGACTGAAGAGTCGCCCTGGAAGGGTGTCCAGACAGAAGGGGCTTTTGCAGAAATGCGGGGGGGGGGGGCAGCAACACCCTCGTTAGTGCCTGCATTCCCTTTGTACCGGTGGACAAAAGACTGACCATAGAAATATGGCCAGCTCCTAGGCTGCAGACAGCCGAAGTCAAATCTATAATCAGGCAACATTAAAGCAGTGTGGAAGAGATGAGGGTAAGATTCCTCTCTTGTACCTTAATCATCTTCTTTTCACCTAATTAAGCTGCTAAGTACTTTCCCCCCTGTGGAGAGGGAGGGGGAATTTAACCCTCTCTTCGGAAGGCGGTGAACAAACTCAGGGGTGTTTTTTGGAAACAAAAGAACGTTTAAGAAAGAAATAACAAAAGAAAAGAACTCTTAAAGTACTTGGGGGACACTCTGGCTAAATTTGAAATTGCAATTCTGACTTTCTCTTTAAAAAAACCCCGAAGAAAATATTTAAGGAAATAAGATAAAGAGTAACCTTGAACATCAGATGTGAAAGCTTACAATAGAAGAATTTCAAAAACAAATTCATGCTCTGTGGGAAATATCTTACCAAACTTATCAGCTCCTTTCTACAGCTGGCGATAAGAGCTTTTGGGAAAGAATTAGAAAGTATCTCGATGAAACAAACTCAAATTCAAACTGTGACTACAACTAATATTTTACTGGGACAGAACTCAACAGAAGAAATTGAACAATTAAATACACCGGCAGAAGAATTAGTCAACAAATACAGGTTTTTGAAGATGGTGATGGAGAAAATATGGAAGGAAGTTTATTTGCACCAGGACAATTGTACCAAGAGGTGAAAATAATAAAATTTGGTGCTGTTGGCAGATTCTTTAATTCTTCAAAGGTGGAGACTGGGGGTCCACTTCAATATGATATAGTAATACAAGAATGCTTTGATGACCCTGAGGCAAAGAAGCGTAAAATGACATGACAAAGGAAGAAAGCAAGAATAAGATTGAAGAAATATGAACATTTTTAAGAGGCCAAATAGATAATATTAAAATAGACAGGATGGTACTGGGATTACGAGAATGTTTTGATGAATAGATAAAAATATTGATTAATTAATAAAAATAATAATAAAAATAAAATACAAAATACAAATGCATGAATATTAACATTGAAATATTGAGTTTTTCTAAATGATATGGGTTAAGATGTATATATGCTAAGAATGATAGAATGTAACTAATATATTTGGATACAGAGACATGAAGGATGTATTGAATGTTAAAATGGAACAAATTTTGGTTAATTTTTAATATGTGGAAACTATAAATGAGAAATAAGAATATTTTATTGTCCTCCTCTTTTCTTTTTCTTTTTTCTTTCTTTTTTTCTTTTCTCTTTTTTTTCTTTTTCTTCTCCTCCTTGTGATTTGTATCTTAATGACTACTATTTTAAATATTGTATAATTGATATAGATATGGAAATGAGATAAATGAGAACTGGACTACATTACTAGGTAATGTAAGGAGAATTGTGTAAAGGAAAAAGAGGTTTTTTAGTAATATGAAATTGAGAAATCTTAAAACGTTTTAATTTTAATATCAATGTAAAATTAAAGCTAGAAAAAATAGATAAGGTGTTTGATGTTTTAAAGATGGAATGTTAAAATATGAAATATACTAACAGATTGATGGATATATATTCAAAAAAAATAAAATAAACTATTAAATGATTGATGGATAGCAATAAGAAATATGTTAATTTAGATAAGAGATAGTATATATCAAAGAAAAAAGAGAAAGTATTGGTTATAATAATGTGGAGATTTGTAATAATATGTATTTGTTTGAAATGGAACTATTGTAACTCAGACAGCATGTTGCTTCTTAAAGATATTATTGTAAATATTGGAAAACTAATAAAACTGTCTTACCAATTGTTTTCTTAGTGACTATGGTGCCAGCTGCCTTGAGATCATTGACAAGAGCCTCCTGTGGAGTTCTGGGCTGATTCCTCGTCATTCTCATGATCATTGAAACTCCATGAGATGAGAGCTTGCATGGAGCCCTAAACCGAGGGAGATTGACAGTTATTTTGTGTTTCTTCCATTTGCGAATAATCTCACCAACTGTTGTCACCTTCTCACCAAGCTGCTTGGCTATAGTCTTGTAGCCCATTCCAGCCTTGTGTAGGTCTACAATCTTGTCCCTGACATCCTTGGACAGCTCTTTGGTCTTGGCCATGGTGGTGAGTTTGGAATCTGATTGATTGATTGCTTCTGTGGACAGGTGTCTTTTATACAGGTAACAAGCTGAGATTAGGAGCACTCCCTTTCAGAGACTGCTCCTAATCTCAGCTTGTTACCTGTATAAAAGACACCTGGGAGCCAGAAATCTTGCTGATTCATAGGGGATCAAATACTTATTTTACTCATTAAAATGCAACTCAACTTATAACTTTTTTGAAATGTGTTTTTCTGGATTTTTTTTGTTCTTATTCTGTCTCTCACTGTTAAAATAAACCTACCATTGAAATTATAGACTGATCATTTCTTTGTCAGTGGGCAAACGTACAAAATCAGCAGGGGATCAAATAATTTTTCCCCTCACTGTACATACATCCAGTACATGAAGTTAAGCATACTACATGCTAAGACCCTACAATACTAAGCATGATCATTTAAATGAGCTTCTAAAAATGTGTAGGTGGAGAATTTAGGAAGTTAATGAGAAAAAAACATCATAAGGTTACTTAGAGTCCAGCTTCATTTAAAAACCATGTTATGAATAGAATAGAATAGAATAGAATAGAATAGAATAGAATAGAATAGAATAGAATAGAATAGAGATGGAAGGGACAATGGATATCTTCTAGTCCAGGGCTTTTCAACTTTTTCACCCATTGTACCACTTTTAGGATATGACAACATCTGAGTACCACCAGTTGCCTAGCAAGGTGTCAAAAACTTGATGACCAAAACAAAAAAAAGGAAAAAAGTGATGAAGTACAGGTAGTCCTTTGCTTGTCTGAAGCTTGCAAAAGGAAATCATATGACCCTGCGACACTGCATGTTAAGTGGACCAAAAATAAATATAAGACCCAGTCTTATTTTTGGGGAAACAGGGCAGTAGCCAGCATGGGTTTGTTCAAAACAGATCATGCCAAACCAAAGTTATTTCATTCTTTGACAAAGTGACTAAATTAGTAGACCAGTGAAATGCTGTGGACATAGCATACTTGGCCTTCAGCAAGGCATTTGACAAAACAGACCACAACCTGCTGCTTAGTAAGCTAGAAAAATGTGGGATATACAGCATCACCACCAGATGGATTTGTAACTGGCTGACAAACCATACCCAACCAGTCGTCCTTAATGGTACTATGGCTACATGGAGGGAAGTAAGCAGTGGGGTACCACAAGGTTACGTCTTAGGCCCAGTACTCTTCAATATCTTCATAAATGACTTAGATGAGGGAATCGATAGGGAACTCATCAAATTTTCAGATGACACTAAACTGGCAGGAATAGCCAACACCCATACTGTATTCAATACATTGCAATGATAACATTATTTATTGGATGTACTGTATATAGTTGCTTAATTGTTAAACAACTCAACTGTCCAGCAAATACAAAATTTTAAACAGTCATATCATACTAATAGATTCACAAAACTCTACAGCCTAGAACTCCTGGAACAGCCAGGTTGTTATGGCCTTTCTGCAAAACAGCAGGATTGGGCCAATGCAGTGCTTGGAACAAGACTATTAAAAGTTCTTGTGGGACTGAGGAAGCATACTCCCACCCTCTGGAACAGAATCCCCCAGAGATAAGGAAAACTCTGAAAACCTGGCTTTGGTCCCAGGTCTGGGGCTAATGTATTATTATTTGTGCAGACCCTGCATTTTGTTTGATTTGTGTTGTTCATGAGATTTTTTTAATCTGGGCTGTTTGGTTTGATGTGTTATCTGTTTATAGGGATTTTCCAGTTTTGTACACTGCCCAGAGTCTACTAATAATAATAACAACTCTTCCAGGGGGATGAAATGGTGGCAGAAGATGTACATTCTTTCAATGAGATGCATGCTGACCCTATTGGATCTTATGATATGGCCTATAGAGAGCAACAGAGAGGGCTTTGAACAGAAAGTTACTCCCACCGAAGGGAAAGATTTCCAATAGGAGAACCTCCCCCAGAAGGTATCTTCTCATCCTATTTGATCCATTTATGAAAGGATGATCTGTGTTCTCCCTCCTTGACAGATCAAGGCAAAGCACACCTGGAAACAGATATTTTCAATAGCTGCCCCAGCCCTCTGAAATATGCAATCCCATTATATCCATATTATCCTGCCTCCAGAAGCATTGAATGCTCCAATTTTAAGAAGAGACTGGACAGCCATTTGTCTGAAATGGTATAGGGTTTCCTGCCTGAGCAGGGGGTTGGACTAGATGACCTCCAAGATCCCTTCCAACTTTATTATTATTATTATCATTATTGATCATCGCACAGTCAGCCAGATGTTCAGACTGGATTTGGCATTTTTGTCTACCTATCGAGTCCTTACCAAGGACCTGGGATAGGCAGATGTGGATGTTTGATGGTATTACAGATATCGTCGCAGGATGGAAGCAGTTCCTAGTAAGGCCGCCTTTTGCAATTGTATTTTGTTATCTTCTCCAGTTCTTTCTCGTCTATTCTGCTGTCTCCAGGCACTGCCACGTCCACTTTCCAGACTTTTTTGTCTTTCTTATCAACAATTGTTAGGTCCGGGGTGTTATGTTGCAGGTGCTTGTCTGTTTGAATTCTGAAGTCCCAGAGCAGTTTAACTTTATCATTTTCTATGACTCTCTATTTTATGATCCCACCGGTTCTTGCTTACAGGCAAATGATATTTCTTGCAGATCTTCCAATGCACCATTGTTGCTACTTTGTCATGTCGCTGCATGTAGTCAGTCTGTGCAATCTTCTTGCAGCAGCTTACCAGGTGGTCCACTGTTTCTTCAGCTTCTTTGCATAGGCGGCACTTACTGTCTGTTGCTGTCTTCTCAATTTTGACTTTGTAAGCATTTGTCCTTAAGGCTTGGTCTTGTGCAGCCAGAATTAGTCCCTCGGTCTCTTTCTTCAACTTTCCTGCTCTTAGCCATTGCCAGGTCTTTTTGTTATCTGCTTTCCAAGCTATTTTTTTTTAATGTACTGGCCATGTGGTGCTTTGTCTTCCCATGCCTCTATTCTGTTCTTCATTTGGTCTTTCTTGTAGGCCAGTTTGGTCTCTCCAGTAGTCAGTAAGCCTTCCTGATATACTAATTTCAGTACATCTTCATCATTGTCCTTCAGATATTCTTCCAAAGCCATTTTTTCTTCTTCAAACATCTGATGTACTTGCAGCATTCCACATCCACCTATTTGCCTTGGTAGATAGAGTTTGTTAATGTCACTGCGTGGATGAAGGGCATGATTCATTGTCATTATTTTTCTGGTCTTCCCATCTATTGCTTTTAGTTCTGCTTGAGTCCAGTCCACTATTCCAGCTGTGTATCTAATGACTGGAATTGCCCAGGTGTTGATTGCCTTCATGGTATTTCCTCCATTGAGTTTGGACTTTAAGATCTTTTTCACTCTCTTGATATATTCACCTCTAATCTTTTTCTTGACTTCAGTGTGCTTGATGTTGTCAGCTTGAAGGATACCCAAGTATTTGTAGTAATTTTCCTCATCCAGACTCTTAATGTTATTTTCGTGGGGCATCTTGATTCCTTCATGTTTCACTATTTTTCCTTGTTTGAGAGTAAGTGTGGCACATTTGTCCAAGCCAAACTCCATTGCTGCTGTTGTTATTATTATTATTATTATTATTATTATTATTATTATTATTATTATTATTATTATTATTGATCATCGCACAGCCAGCCAGATGTTCAGACTGGATTTGGCATTTTTGTCTACCTATCGAGTCCTTACCAAGGAACTGGGATAGGCAGATGTGGATGTTTGATGGTATTATAGATATTGTCGCAGGATGGAAGCAGTTCCTAGTAAGGCTGACTTTTGCAATTGACTAATGGCAAATTTGTCAATGCCAATGGTGTTCAAGTGGTGCTTTGGGATTGCACCCAAGGTGCCTACTACTATTGGTACTACCTTTGCTTGCCTTTGCCACAGTCTTTCTATTTCTATTTGTAGGTCTTTGTATTTTGTTATCTTCTCCAGTTCTTCCTCATCTATTCTGCTGTCTCCAGGCACTGCCACGTCCACTATCCAGACTTTTTTGTCTTTCTTATCGACAATTGCTGTTGTATTGCTGTTGTTGTTGTTGTTACTATTATTATTATTATTATTATTATTATTATTATTATTATTATTATTA